>CAOJBJ011199066.1:0-15569 GCA_948291685.1 Euphorbia celastroides | reverse complement strand
CCTTGAGGAAGAAATCTCCACAATTGACTTAGTGCTAGCCAACTCAAAAGTCGAAACTAGAATGCTTTCAAGCAAAATAAGCTTGAATGTGAACAAGAGAGAGGGGGGACGTTTTTCTCTCACTAAGTTCTCTAAGAACTTGAGTTTGGTGTTGTGAGGATGATTGTGTAAGAATGAGCTCTCCTCTCCTTTATTTATAAGGGAAGTGAGATGGTTGATGGGTTGAAGGTGTGGAAGGAAAACCAACCAACCTCAATTTCGTTCCACCGATCGCGTCACTGTCAGTCCACCGACCAGCCAGCTGTGAAGGTTCGGCATTTTTTTTGTTATGGTGTCAGATTTTTTATTTAATACTCAATTTATGTTTAATGTGAGAAAACATTTTTATGTATGTGATACTTTAGAAAACGGAGTCGTCACCCGGAAAACCGGAAAAAATAAAACTAATTTCATTTTAACCTTCGAAAAACGAAATTGATTAGAGATTCGGGTTCGTCAGTGATGTACTACTTCTTAATCGGGTTTCGGTTAAAAGTGAAATTCAAATTCATCTAACTCTAAAAAAATAACCATACATTCTCCTCACTCCCTCACACTCATTTACACTCATTCCACTATATCTTTGGTTGGTTACATTTTACATTTCACAAGATATATTTAAAATAAATAAACAAAATGAAATAAAATAAAATAAAGAAAGAAAAATAATTTTAAGCTAACCTAAGACTAGCTAAAACATAATATCATATAACTTATATTTTGTAAACTAATAAACTAAATAGGTAAATAAACTAAATAAATAAGTAAAAATAAACACATAACATAAGAAAACAAGTAACAATTATATGCAAAAGAAAGAAAATGTTTCAAAAGGTAAGAAAACCAAAGTCCAAAATAAAGGCCTAATGACACGCAAGCCCAACTCAAATGTCACAATGTCTCCTGCCAAGTCCACAGCGCCGCCAAATTCCTCGTCGGAATCACCGGGAAATGCCTGTCGATGCAATCAGGGGCGTTAGCGGTGGAGTCAACAGAACACCACCAAGTCGACAGGGGAGCGAGGTCTCGACGGCTCATGGGATCAGAGACCTTAACCGTGCATCATTGACCGACGGGGCTCCGAGAAACAAATCGAAACGGAAAATAAATGCTCAAGACAACAACGAAAATGGGAATAAAACCCAAAAGAAACACAGCAAAGCTTAAGGGAAACGGATCTGGTAATGTTCAACCTTAAAGAAAAACAACAATCAGAAAATAATGATCCTAAGAAACCCACGAGATCCAAGAGAAAATGCAAATAAAATCAGAAAACATGGGGGGACTGCCGATTCAACAAAACTTAAGTTGAATCAATGAAATGAAATGTGGTCTCAGCGAACTACGGGGGACAAGGCCCAGCTCACGATCATCGACCGAATCTCGCCGGACCGGGAAAAACAGAGCTACGATCTCAATAGGATCATCGACCGGACTCGAGAAAATCGAAAGAAAACCCAGGAAAACACAACCAAACAAGCAGAAATCGGATCTAAAAACATTTGAAACTCAAAAACCCAAGTCAAATAACCGAAAACTCGGAGAAAACATCAAAATAGAGCCAAAAGGGGCTGGTCGAAATTCAAGAAAAAAAAAAAACAGAAATTTGAAGCTAAAATCAAAGAAATGAAACGAAAATCAAGAAAAGAAGCCGAGAGAAGAGATTCAGTGGGTTTTACCCTTTGGAAATTGATATTCAATGGTGTTGATGAATGAAGAAAGAAAATAGAGAAGATGAGAGCTTTTTTTTTGTGCTGTCTTTTTAGAGAAGAAAAAGCCCCCATTTTAGCTATTCTTCACTCATTAGATCTTTTAGGATTTATGAAGACAAATACTTGTATCGTAAAAGTGCCCCTTATCCCCCATCTCATTAATTCTTGCCCCTTAAGAAATGGAGAGATAAATGGATTTTTTTAGAAATTTTTAGGATTACATGGACTTGGGTATTTGTGGGCTTTTTGGGTCCAAAATGACTATTACAAAATTATAGTCATTTATTTGGTTATTATTTGTGGATTTGCTTAGGGAAAATGGGCTAGGCGATTTTTGTGAATCGAATTGAATTTTCAGGGTCAACTTTGATCTAGAGGCCTCTTTTGATATTCGATTTTTTTATGGAATTTCTAGGATCTTATAAGAGCTTATAGAAGCTTATAAGGTCTTATAAGAGTCTTTTAAGAAGGTTCAAAAGTGGGTATGAGGGTTATTGAGAATCAATTTCAACCAAAAGGCTTAACCAAGTTTTGATCTTCAAGGAAAAAATCCTCGAAGTAATCAAAGAGACAAATTCATCATTATCTCGCGGCTAGGGATGAAAAATCCCATGCTCACACCTATAAAATAGATCAAGTGGGTTTGGGTACCTAATGAGTGTTTGGTCATCTCGGGTTATCTACTAAACTAGGTCAATCATATTCATTATAGTAGCCTTTTTTAAATTTGTAAAAGACAGTAGTATGGTTAGTCTTTCTACAAAAATTGCACCATGTTGAGGATACACTCCCTCTTTGTTGCTCTTTGTTTCTAGATGATTCAGACTGATCTAACTCCAAACTTTTCTTTTCACCAACAATCGATGGTGCATACTTTTTCATTTGATAGACAACTTTTTTGTTTCCTTTCCTCTTCCCTTTTGTTCAGAAGGGAACTGCTTTTGCTGCATTTAGGTGCTTCCGGAAGTTTTGGTTTGCTGATTCTACTCTTTAGCATTTGATGTCCGTATCTTCTAATCTTGAGGTTGTTTTACTCTTCTTTTTTTGAGAATTCCAGCTTCCTCCATACCTCCTTGATAGTTGTGAGTTCTCTTTCCAGACCGTAGAGATTAACTTCCAATCTCATTACTTGTTCTTTTTGAGAGATCTCCTCGATCTTCTTAACATGTACTCTTACTCTTACTTCTCCCAGATCTTTTTCTATCATCCCTTGATCTTCTACCATGATCATGTGTTTTTTTTAGCTCCTTGATGGATTTGGTGTTTCTATCTACATTTCGTATGACAACAGAAAGAGATTTGACCAGGTCGATGATAGAACCGAATTCGGTATAATAGTTTTCCTCAGATTCCTCTTGTGAGGTTGTCTGAATTGTTTATGTCCTTTATTCATGAGATGAGCTTTCTCCTTCTTCCTCAACAACCATGAAGACCTAGTTGGCTTCTTCATCTTCGGTTTGTGAGTCACCAAACTCTTCCTCACTTCCACTCCATGCTGTCAGCCCTTCTTCTTTTATATCCTCTTCCTGGCTTTTGGAAGCTTTGGACAGATTTCTTTGATATGACCTTCATCTCCACAAATGAAGCAAGCCATTTTATGATCAGAGTCCTTTCTTTCTTCCAAACCCTTTTTGTATTTATCTCTTTTTGAGTTGCTTATTTATCCCCTGGATGATTCACTCTTCTCGATGAATCTTTTATCCTTTTTCATAAATCTCCAGAACTTTCTTGCAACGGAAGAAAATTCTTCATCATCATCGGACTCTGATCCGGATCCTTCAGCCTATAAGGCTATTCTCTTTTTCTTTTCTTCTGTCACCTTCTCTTGGAGATTGTATCTTTCGAGTGATAACTCCTGGGTGAGCAAGTTGCCAATGAGCTCATCATATGTATAGGTTCTGAGATCTTTTTCTTCTTCTATCAAAGTTTTCTTGTAATCCCACTCTATAGTGAGACTCCGGAGAATCTTTTTAACTTTTTATTCTTCTGTATAAACTTTTCCTAGCTACTTCATTTGGTTCATTAGATTTGTATATCTAGTGCTCATTTTAGTTATGGACCATTGTGGTAGCATACAGAATGTTTCTACTTGTTCTACCAAGAGGGGGGTGATCACCCTTTTTGCAGAATTAATATGTAGCTTCAAGTTATTCTAAGAACCGATGCAAGTGAATCTGAAACAGAGTGATGTTCCGGAATGTGACAGTTAGATGAACTGTCAAACGTTTGTTTGCAAGTATGAATTTAAGGAGATCAAGGTATGTACTTTGCAAACACTGATTTTTATACTAGTTTGGCCTCACCTTACTCCAGTCCCTAGGACTCTTGCTGGGATCTTAATCTACTAATTTTCTTCTTTCACCGATAGAAGAAAAGCCTCTACAGTTGTTACCGAACTCTATCCACTCCGGAAGTAGGATATACCGTTAAACTCTTAACAAGCTTAACTAAGTCCTTCTCTTGGGATGTACCACTCTAGGAATCTCTCACCAGAATCTAGACCTAAGTCCTAATTCTATCAATCCCCACATTGAAGAATTTTACAAGTTTGATTTTCAAAATTCTTATCCAAAACAGATGATTTCGAAAGTTGTGTTCTTAGTGTGATCAAATCGATTTACCTTTTCATCAATGTTTTCTCTTGGAAACTTATTAGAAAATCAGCTACTTCAGCTCTCCAACTCTGGTATTTAAAGGTTGAGCAATAAATGTGACTGTTGGAGAAGATGAAATCTCATCCATTAAAGAAGTTTTAAACTGGTGCATCCGAACCGTTGATTGGGCAGTTAGACACGATAAATGCCTGTTGGAGTCCTTGATTCTTGTACCAATGGAAAATCCTAGTATTTCAGACAATATCCATGTCTGAAACTATGGTTTGAATTATTTTCTTAGGCTATGCACATCTACGTGCACTTTGATTGGTCCATTTTCAAAAGTATGCGCTTGATGTCCACATCAGTGAGCCACATTTATCTTCTAGTGCATCTCTCTGCATTAATGCTCCTGGTTTTGTTGAAAAGCATTAAATGTGCATGGAAGACAAGCTTGAATCTTCTCTAATACTCTTGAAGGATCTTCAAGGGGTTGATGGCTCTAGATCTTTTCTGGTCCAAGTGTACTCCGGTATTCTTCCGTTGCTCTGGTTTCAAAAATAACTTCCAGAGTACTTAAGTCTAACATAGTTTAACTTAATCTTTAAATTTGATTTTGTTTGTTTCAAAATTCTCGGAGAGGTTCCGTCTATGGCTTGAGTGTTCCAACTCCAACACTCTTTTTCCAAAAACATAGTGTTAGTTGTAGAAGAGGGAATTTTCCAGCAAGTTAATTAGAGATGGATTGCCTTGGAGGAGGGTACATAGTGTAATTAGGATACTCTTGTAAGAAGAATTTTTCCCAAAAAGGATTTCACCAGTATTAAGACTCAGAGAGGGTATCTAGGGATTGGATGTAAGCATAGGTGGATAAACAAGTATAAATCGATGTGTGAATTTCTCCTAACCTTATCTCTTTATTTACTCAACGATTTTCTTTTGTGGGTTGTTACCTAATTTTCTCCTTCTCTTAGTACTCACAAACTTTATTGAGCTATTAAGTTACTTAGCACAATCATTAGTTAGTAAATGTTATCTATCATTGTTTTTGGGAGATGTAGGTTCAAATCAGACAAACTTCCAACTTCTATTTTTTTAAATAGTTATTCAATATTATCCGGGAAGTTTCTCAAACTTAAGATGTCACCATCTTGAGTATAAAGATTCCAATGGCTAATAATACAATCAAGTCACTTCTTAGTATTGGATCAGCTTAGATTCTTCCAGGATGAAACTCCATTGCTAGACCTCTTCTATTTTTTGGAAAGAAAATATTCTTTTTTGAAAATTGTAATGATTAACTTTATCAGATCTCAAAGCATGCAAGCTTGGTTGTCCATACGCAATGGACCTTATATCCAAAATATTGTTGTTGAAGGTCAAACTGTCCCTAAGCATGAGGCTTCATGGGAGAACATTGATCTTTCTAAACTGAAAGAAGATGCTTTGGCTATGTACATATTACACTATGCTTTATATGCTACAAAATACAAGAGAATTTTCAGTTATGAGCCAACACAAGAGATTTGGAAGAAAGTGGAGGTAATGATAAGTGTAAAAAGACACTTATTTGCTAAGGTTTATAGTGTTAAAATACTCTAATTTGAATGTTATTTTATAGGGAAAATTACATGGATCGTCAATAGGTTAAAAGTAATTACATGTTTGACATCTACCCATTTCATTATCAGTGAGTGTTCTCCCTAACTTTCTAATTTCACCCAACATGTGCATCTTCTAATTTCACCAGCAACAAAATCCTCACCCATCTCCCGCTGCCAAAAGATCTCGCCGTTCCAAACCGCCGACGGACCGCCGTCGCCTCCTCCTTCTTCCTCGGATCCCGACGCTATCGTGACCTCCTCCTTCTACCTCGGATCCAGCCGCCACCGCTGCCTCCTTCTCCCTCTAATCCTACTGGAGCCTTCACTGTCCGTCACTGGGAAACGCCAGATCTGCTTTGTCGCACCCACGCCGTTCAGATCTCAGCCCGTCGAAGCTCGCCTCCACCAGATCTGAGCCTCGCCGCCACCAGATTTGAGCCTGCTAAAGCTCGTCACCGGAGACCGCCTCGCTGCCACCAGATCTATTCATTTTTCATTTTTTCTTTTTTTCTATCGATTTTTGTTATATATGGTCTTATATCCTTATATAACATATATCCTGGATATATTGTGTTATATTAGATATAACACCATATATCAAGGATATATCATGTTATATCTAATATAACACAATATATCCAGGATATATCGTGTTAATTGAAATATTAAGAACATGCAGGCTGTAATTATTTTAGTTTTTTGGTCAGTGGATGCGATGGTTTTGCTAGGCTGGGTGTTTGGCCGAAATCCATGTTTCATATTAGTTGGGCCATGTAAGTTACCCTATTTTATACCTCTTTTATTCAATATTATTGAAATCGGACCGGGTGTCGAACCGCTAAACATAATGGTTTGTGGTTTTTATAGTTCAACCGGTTGCAACCAAGGTTGAACCGGTTCCTATTTTTAAAATATATAAAGTATTAATTCATCAAATATAAATGATATAAAATTAAATTACATAAATAAATATCTAATGATTATTTAAGTTGTTTATCTTTTTCATATTAACAATATAAAAGTCAAAAGAATTAATAAATGTAAATTAATTGCTTTAAAAATGAAAGTATAAATAGTTTTTTATTTAAACCGGTTCAATTGGTTTGCCGGTTCACTGGTTTGAAGCGGTTCACTCTGGTTCTTTACAATTTTTAAACAAATTCTTAAACAATATTTACCAATTACAAGTTTGGTTAAACGCCACAACGGTTTCTAATTGTCACATATGAAGAGGTGCTTATCTAGAATAAAGAGCCACGTGCCTAGGGGTGAAGAAACACAACTTTTCATCTAAGAGACACAATATTTCATGAATAGGCATGACTTTTTATCTCTATATAAAGAGAATTTCTCTGCAAAATCATCTATAGTTTGCAAGGAGAGCATTCCAAGAGAGTAAATTTTGTGTATATAAGTGTGTTGAGAGAAAATGCAGTGACAGTTCTTGAATTTCTCAACTAGAGAAAGTTTATGAGTGAATCGATCCATTCACGATCACTTCATACCTTTTAGAAATTTGTAGTTTCTTTGAGAGTTTGTAATTGCAAATAATACAATCAATGAAATCTTTTGTTCTTCAAATTCGTGCATTTCAAGTTACACAAGGAATTACAAGCGAAAGCGGCTTCTATAGAATCAAGGCTGGATTACAAATCGACACAGGAATTGCTTCGCAATTGACAACTCCCTTTGGATAAGAACGCCACCATCCATTGAATAATGAAAAGTTTTGATCTCCCTTTTATCACGTTAGGCATACCTTTCATAACTTGATTTATTTTTCTACATATACTAGACGTCCACGAAAGTTATAGCATGTTTATGTTTTATAATGTGCTTCATGTATGATGGTTATAGGCTTAATAGTTAAATCCAATAAAATGGTTAGTCTTTAAAGAATTACTTCAAGAATAACACGGATTAGGTGGACCACTAGATTATCAATTTTGCGCTTTTGGGACTAACTTTAATCATACATACACTAGGATTGGAAAAGTTATCTAATGTGAATTCTACGGTGTTTCATTGTTTGTTCTGAATTGAAGAATCATTTTTTGAAAGTTATATTGTAAAAGGTTTTTCCTATACTTTTTCTAAGACTAGACTTGAAAGTTCTTCACACTTGTATATTTTTTCTCTCCACTTTATACCAAACTATTTTCTCATCTATCCACCATTTTTATCTTTATCTTTAGGCTAAATGCTCTTTAATACCCCTAAACTTGTCCATTTTTTCCGTTCCTACCCCTGAACTTTAACTTTGACCGCTAATACCCTCCAAGTTGTTCAAAATGCACCTATCGTACCCTAAAATCTGACGTGGCTGCTGACGTGGCACATTTTTGTTGAAAAGTTAAAGGAAGCCACATAAGCAGTCACGTTAGATTCATGGGCACTGGAGGTACGTTTTAGACAAAGTTTGGGGGGTTTTATTGGTCATTTTCAAAGTTTAGGGGCAGGAACGACAAAAATGGACAAGTTCAGGGATATTAAAGAGCATTTTTATTTTATTGAACATACTTTCAAATTGAATTTACTTTATTACCTTCCTTCCTTGTGGGATCAATATCTTTTAAGACTACATCACAACTGTATACTTGCAGTTATCATCATTCTTCTAATTGGTAATTGGTACTGACAACACCTGTTCATTTTAGAATTATTTTTATTACTGACTAGAAAAGTGGCGAACAAGTTTTTGGCGCTGTTGCTGGGGAAGGCAGTAGATTAAGTGAATTCGGTTCAAAAGATAAGGTACATATTTATATCAAGTTTTTATTTTTCTTGCTAGAGTCGAAATGTTTTCTAATATACATTGGGATAAATTTTGTGATGATTATATGGTCGATAACTTGATTGATTCTTATATAGATGAAATTTTTGCATAGCATCTCATGATAAGTCCACATCATATGAAGATTTAGAATATACCTCTAAAACTGAAAAATTAATTAGGGAAGATAACCCATTACTACCTTCTGTAGATAAACCACCTTTAGTAGAATTGAAGTAATTACCCGATCATTTAAAATATGCATTTTTAGGAGATAACAATACTTTACCTATAATTATTTCTAGTAAGTTAGATAGTTCTCAAGAGGAAGCCTTATTAGGAGTCATTAGAGGTAGGATTAGGAGTATTGGTTGGCAGATATCTGATATAAAGGGTATAAGTGCTAATATAGCCATGCATTCCATACATGAAGGAAGTTGTTAAGAAGGAAGTTACTAAGTTACTTGATGCGAGAATCATTTATCCATTTTCAGATAGCAAATGGGTGAGTCCTATTCAATGTGTTCCTAAGAAAGAAGGAATAATAATGGTTCAGAATGAATAAGGTGACTTATACCTACCAGAACAACTAGATGGAGAGTTTGTATAGACTATAGGAAATTGAATGCAGTCACTAGGAATGATCATTATCCTTTACCTTTTATTGACCAAAGGCCTAATGTATCGGGACCCCTCTGAGGTTGTCCCGTTCTGCCCCTCGCCCCCCTGAACTTTCAAGTGTTCCTCTCGCCCCCCTGAACTTATCTAAACGAACCCTTCGCGCCCCCCCCCCCCCCCCAACTTGTCAAAAACGTACCTCTCACCCCCATGAAGTGAACTCGACCAATCTCACCTTGGAGCATACAACACACGCGTGCCACGTCAACTGAATTTGAAAAGTCAAGCCACTAACATCTTGACAGGTGGCACTAATTTCAGCTGAATTTGGATACTATTAATGATATCTAAGGTCGTAGTTTGCTGTTTGGTCAAGACATTAATTTCTAATGAGCTTGTTGAGGAAGTTTCAATAATTTCATCTAATTAGAGATCTTTGTTATTTTCAGAGGAAACTAGGCAGATGTTATCAGACTCTGAAGAAGAAGAATAATCAGAGGAAGAGGTCTCAGTGAAAAGATTGGAGATTTTGTTTGTAATATCCTCACCTAATTGTAGTTCTTGTAACTTTTTGTTAAACTTACAGTACTTGGACGTATGTCCTTTCTTGTTACATCTATAGCAGGTTATGTCTTTATATTTTTTTTTTCTTTTCGAGGAAACCTTTGTTTTTCCTAAATTTTTTGTAATGGGATTTTTAATAATAATCTTGTTGAGGTTTGCGGTATTTCTTCCTATATGGTCTTGGTTTCCTATTACTATCTTTCCTGGGATTTTGGCTACAGCTACCCTGGCATGGTGTAGATGGACTATTTATGTTGATATCAAATTGTTTACAGAAAGATCCTAAGTCGGTTCTAGTTTTCTTTAATTCCAACTTAACATGTCTTTTAAGTTTCATTTCTTGTAACGCTTTTAGGCCTTCTTGTTGTGTTAAACTAATTAGTTCACCATAAGTAAATTTTTCATGAGGAATTTGTTTTCCATGGGTCTCCCTAATTTTTTTCCTAATTTCTCTCCTAATTGTGTTGGTAAGCCAGCTAAGGATTTTTCTTTCAACCAAGGTTGATTTGAATCTTCCCTAAGCATAATACTAGTTAAGAAGGTTGTGAGCATCGGATTTTTATTAGGGGTCTATGATGAACCGATACTCGATATCGACTTACTTGTATCCTATTTTGTTTGATTGTAGGGTTGAAAAAAAAGCAAGGTTGGAGCTCGAAACACATGAACTGCAAAAGAATCAAGAATCGAACTGCCCTGGGAGAGAGAAATCATCCAAACCGAACCAACACCACTTTTCATGTCCAAATATCCCAAATTATCTTGTCTCGTGATTTTATGACCATTGGAATTGGTTTGAAGTCATTCGGATGTCAAAAGAACTAAAATTGCCGAAATTATTGAACCGCGAGAGCCTCGAAAGCCCGAATCATTTCTCATTCATCCCAACATCAAAAATCAAATCCAAACCAAAAAACATGCTCTATTACATCTCAATTTTTCATTCAAGACTGATTCGGGTCAAATCGGACTCAAAACAGACCCCGAAAACCCTCCCGAACAGCCCCTGAAGGGGCTGAGGGGAGGTAGTCGTGACCAGCTAGTCGTGATGGTCATGACTACCACGGCTAGTCGTGGTGGTCATGACTACCTCACCCAGAATTGCTAGTTTTCCAAGCCACCGACTTACCTTTTTCCCGTTTAGTTTCTAACGCGTTTTGCTGCAATCCTAAGCAACCCTAAGCGTTCCTAACACCTATAAATATCCCCTTAATTCTCTGAAACGAAGGACAACTTTGGAGCTCTCAAACCCTAGTAAAACTCTCTCTCTCTTCTCTCTCATAAGCCCTGATTCCACTTTTTCTTTCTCTTAAAGCTTTCAGCCATCTCCTTCGACCATAATCACCCAAATCACTTCTAGAACTCCAGAAACAAACCCTAAACACCAAATCCTAGCCACCATTCTCGGATTACACCATTCTCTCAACCCGAAAATCATCAAAAGAGCTCCTCTTTCGATCTTTTCATAACCCGGAATAACTTTCTCGTAAGTTTTTCTTCTTGGTGCCAACCTAGTTGGGATCAAGCACCCACACACCACCAAATTCAGCCTCAATTCTGGAACTTTCGAGACCCTAGCCGTTTCTCGCTTTGAAGGACCCGAAAATCCCGCTTTTAGGTTCTTTTTCATACTTTTCATCAATCTCTTCTCTAGAAACAAGCCTCGCTTAGGACTAGAGACCTTTGTGGATGAAAAACCACAACTTCAGAAGACTCTTGGACGTTCGGTTCGTGACTTGGAGCGGTTTGTGCGTACTTGAGTTCAACCCGACTTCAACCCGACATCAACAAAAGCATTGGATCGAGGTTGGTACCCTAAGTCCCCAAAATCTTGAAAATCCTATGCCATGCTATGTTCTTTGCCATGATAGTTTGATTTGAATTGATTTGACGATTTTTTATTGTATAAAAATTGAATTTGCATGCTAATCACATAAAGTCACCGAAATTCCAATGTTGCAAGTGGGTGTTTTGTGTCAAAGTTTTTATTCGGTTTTAAGTTGACTTAGGTACAGGTCTTTAGGTTTCTAAATAACATGTATAACAAGCTTTCTAAAATATCTTTCGGGTCTTAATTTGGATTGGTATAACTCAAGTTATAACTTTGTAAAGTTTGCGTTTTTTCAAGTTTTCTGTAATACAGGTCAGAATGTGTTTTTGCAAAATCTAGAAAAATTGGTTCTCTAAATGTTTAATTTGACTTCATCACTAGAAATTACATGTAAATACCTTCTATTTACATAATATTCACTCAATTTAGTTAAGAAACGAGAAAGTTATGAATTTTTGAAGTTTTGCGAAAAAAGTGTTAATTGCCTATTTTCTTGTAAATGTTGGTCGAATTTGCTACTGTTCACAGAAGGTTCTCGGGTCATGTTTTAATTCTAATTTGTAACTTGACGTATGAGGTTTTAATTTGTTCAAACGGATTTTAATTTGGCTTAGTAAATAGGAAGTTATGAAGTCCCGAATGTGCCTAGTTAGCTCACTTGCAATGTTAGAAGTTTGGCTGTAAATAATTCCTAATTTGTAAAAACTGCCTCATCAATTCTCACTAATATGTAAATAAATAATTTTTCCTGTTTAAGATTTTCTCTTTTAGAATTAGATTTCTCTTATAGAAGTGTTATAGAACTAAATTAGAAGCATGTTAACTAGGAAAATCTTGACTTGATTATTTTGTTTTCTTGATTTGTAATTATCTTATAATGGAATTGACTTGTATCATTAATGGAACATTAACTTAGAAGCTTGGCATGTTAGGGTTGATACTTTAATTGTTTTGATTGAATTATATGCATGTAAATTGTAAATTTAATGAACTTAGGAAGATTTAGGGTATTAAATCAAACTTTTAACTATGTCATGTGGAAGCGAATAAGCAATTCGTCCAAACCTAATCTCTGGTTAAGTGTTGTTGAGTCCATTTGGGTGGGTTTGATGGCACGATTATTTTTAATATCCAATTGAGCTGAATTGGGTGGCGACTCCATAACACTTGACCTTAGCTTAGGTTTGAGGTCATATTCAAATTAAAAGCCAGTTCGTAGTGTAAGTCGCAAAATCGATAATGTCGGAATTCAGTAGGAAATCAGAATGCAAAACGGTACAGCCCGTAGACCCGCACCCCGGACCGCCCGTAAAACGTCACTCACTCACAGTGGCGACTCTACTAGGGATTGGCTTTTACAAGCTAATTTTTCAAAAATAGTTTTCAAAAACTAAGCCTTTGACGAATATTGAAAGTTCCACATGACAAAGTTAACTATTTGGTTTAATAATCTAAGTCATTTCATCGTGTGTCATTCTTCTTCTCAACCTCTCTCGTGGGAACCCTGGATTACCCCCCGACCTTGTCTATGAACGAGCTCCCACTCTGACGTGCCGATTAGGCCTGAGCTCTCGATGGACGGGTCACCCTCAACAAGTAGCTTATTGTTGGGAACCTTTTACCCCTTAGGAACCCAGTACCCTATCTAGAGAATTCTTAGAGCCGTTCTTAGGGTCTTTCCAAAATCACTTGATGCAACTTGGACGTTAAATTAAAACAGGTTGGAGAAATAAGGTTGGAGGAATCGTTGATAAAAATTGACACTTGTTGTGATATATGACTTGTTGTATATATGCCTACTTAACTTGTTTGATCACATGCTTACTTGCCTTCTTTGCAACATTGTGTGACTTATATGTGCATCAAAATTCGTGCATCATCACTAAGCTTTGTTTTGCAGCCATAACATATCATTTTGGCCTTAAAAACGAATGAGCCCATAAAATATAAACCAAGAATGTGTTTTTCCTAACTCTGTCTTTTTGCAGCCGAGATGTTCTCCCTGACCTATGTCAAGAGCTACTTTCGTGATTTCCTAACTGAGCTGAACAACAAAGAATGTGAAAGACTACGACCTTTTGGCTATTCATGCATGAGAAGCTACTGTAACTATGACATCGATCTGAGATTTCTGAGAGGTGCTTTTGAAGCGTAGGAAAAAGATGACCATGTCTTTCGCTTTCGAAACTTCGAAATTTGTCCTACCTTGGAAGAGTTCAGCGCAATTATGGGCATAACCCCGTCAAGACATTTGAGGATGGCACTTCTGTTAATACTCGATTTTTCAGCTCCAAAAGTCAGTCGAAGTACACAACGCAGCTCCAGTAAAAGTCTCCAGAAGCATGCCAATAAACCACTCAAAACACCCGTAACGGAATGAGGATCACAGAAATGATCTCAGATTTATTTTCGGAGGTCCGAAATTCCCAGAATCGCGAAAAACGCGAAAAAATTGCACCGAACGGGTATGGCGCACGTGCGCCGGCATCTGGCGCACGACCAGCGTCCGTGCGCCGGCTCCCGACGCACGCGCGCCGACGACGGCGCGTGTGCGCCGGGAAGGCCGAATTTTGGCTGTTTTTCCCCCCTTTTGCCTATAAATTGACTCCTGATTCTCATAATTCCGGACCCCGGCTATTCGGAGCACTAGCCTTTTCTCCCTCTAAGTCCTTATTCGATCCTTTCAAAGCTTTCTGTCTATCGACTGAAGTCTTTATTTTTTAATTACATTTGAATTGCTGCCCGATTAAATTTGAACTTAAACTAAAGTTTAATTGAACTAATCTGGATTTGAGGAGCGATTCCAAGGTGAACAAGGTATAATTCTCTACTCCTTTTCTTTGCATATCATTCATCTCTGGTCTAAAATGGCCATTCTCATCACCTAAAGCGGTCAATTAAGGAAATCTTAAATTGAAGCTAGGTAATCAACATTTTGGCATTAAGCCACACAATATGGAATTAAACCCTAAAATGAATTTAGGTAAACACACAATCAATCAACTTTTGACATAAAGTTACACCACTTCAACTAAACCCTAAATGAATTTAGGTACACAATCACATTGCATTAAAGCCTTCAAAAGAAATATTCAGTCTAAAAGACTATAAACTAAGTTGGTAAAATAAACCCAACTTGTCTAAAAACCACACCTTCATGCATAAAGCATCCTTTGCCTTTCAATAGGCATTTCTCTCGAACTACATTGACTTTGATTTCCCTATTCAATATGGGATATGTAGGCCAATCTGTAATTAATTACGGGTTCCAAGTCAAATAACTAAAAAGCAACTTTTCACCTACATCACATATAGTCCAACATAAAAATCATGACATGTTCCCCGAACCCTTTTCTGGTTTACATTTTAGGGTTTTCTTAATTGACCTGTAAAAATTTAATTAAGTGGCGACTCCATAACACCAGGCTTCATTAGAGGTCTAACTTGGTACAAAACCGGTGACTTTGTTTAACAGTTTGGCGACTCTGCTGGGGACTCCTTGTCTCAAGTGGAACACTATTGACTTTTATTTGGACTAACAAATTTTGCAGGTTACCTTTGCTTAAACCAAATATCTTCTCATTGATTATATTTAGGTTTAGAATTCACTTGAATAAAAATGGATTAAAATAAATTTAATCGGGCATTATTTGCATAACATGAGAATCTTTTTCTCATCCGGGAATCTTTTTCCCTTGAAAAGCATAAAAAATGATTTTCAAATGAATTTCTTCTCTGTCTGTCTCAAAGTTCTGAGTCTGGATATCAAGTAGCGCTTGATCGGCAAGTCTCTTTGATTATGTCGGCGGACAGCGAAAGTGTCCTCCCTGTTAC
>CAOJBJ011198885.1:0-11281 GCA_948291685.1 Euphorbia celastroides | reverse complement strand
AAAATACCTTCTGATGTTTAAAACCAAGTAAAACGCCCCCTGATGTTTGTCTCCGTCAGCAAAAAGAGGATCGGTCGTCCAACTCCAGTTAAATGCTGACGTGGATATGGGGCAAAATTGTCCAATTCACTTTTCTAACCCTAATAACTCATTTACCCATATTGAACCCTAACCCTAATCCAAATACCCAACAAATCCAACCCAACCCTAACCTAATCCCTTGCCGGCGCCGTCGCCGGAAAATCGCGATTCCGGCGATGGCACCTCAAACTCCGGCGTCCATTCAACCCTCTCCTCCGCCGCCCTAATCCCTACCCTCTCCTGCGACAGCACCTAATCCCTACCCTCTCCTCCGCCGTCCACACCTGTTCCCCGTCGCCGTCGGTGTCCCGCCCCCGCCGCCAGATCGACCCCTCCCCCGCCGCCCCCCGCCGTTTTCCTTCTCCCCTTCGACAAACCGACGAATCGACCCCACCCCCGCCGCCGTTTTCCTTCTCCCCTTCGGCAAACCGCCGAATCGACCCCTCCCCCGCCGTATTCCTACTCCCCTTTCAGCCGCCGTCGCCTTTCAGCCACTGTCGCTCCTCGTCGGAGATTTCACGAGATCCAGCCGCCGTCGTTCATTTGAAGCTACATCTCGCCCCACCGCCGTTCCAAAGACGCTCGTCAGGGTGAAATGGGTTGCGGTGCTCGTCGGGGTTGCGGAGGTAGAAGCCGGTGAAATGGGTTGCGGTGCTCGTCCGGGTGGCGGTCGCAGGAAGTGGAGGGGCGGTGGGGCTGCGGCGGCTGGAGCTGTGGTGGGATGGCGAGGGACGTGCAGCGGTTTCTGGCGGCGGCGACTGAAAGGGGGATTTTTTGGGTTTCGCCGGATTTTTTTGGCCGTCACCGGAATCGCGATTTTCCGGCAACGGCGAGGCACTGGCAGTGGAGTTGTGGTGGGTTTGTATTTGGGTTTGATGTTTGGGTTAATGGGTAGGGTTAATGGGTTTTTATTGAAATGAGTTAAAAGAATAGGTTTTGACAAAAATGTTCCTTGTCGCGTCAACATTTTTAACTCTGTTAACTGAATGTTCTTGTTTTGCTGACGGAGACAAACATTAGGGGGCGTTTTGCTTTGTTTTAAACATCATGAGGTATTTTGCTCAAAGTTGAAACATCAGGGGATTTTTTTGAACTTATCCCTTTAATTAATCATTCATATTATATATATTTTTTTAAAAAAAAAGATCTCCAATATATCATAATAGACGCGTTGTCAAACCACTTACCGTTTTTAAGCCGGTTACATCTTCCAAATAATTCAAATCTAAAATAATCTTTCTACATTTCGTTCACTATATGTATGGAAATTGAAAATACGGCACGTTTTGCCTCTCACTATGTTCAGCGGCGGTGCCAGCACTTTCCCATCACGGGTGAAATATCTACTGAAAAAAGTTTACCATACGATAAATATATTAATTGAAAAAATAAATTTATGAATAGAGTACAAACATAAGTGAACAACTTGTATATATATTACTAAAAAGAATTAAGTAGCTAATTACTATTTTACCTTTATTCATTTAAATGATTTTTTATGAATAATAATGAAATTTAAATTATTTAATTAGTTGAGTTTAAATTTTATAAGTATCAATTAAATAATATATATCAATTAAATATATACCAACTAACTAAATTATTCTCTTGATCTCTTTTAATTTTATTTACACCTAATTAATACCCCTATATAAAGTCCCAACTTTAATTACTCATTCATTTAGTTCCCATAAGAGTAATTTGCTCCATGTCTATAAATCGACGATCCAAGCCGTCGATAACGTTTTACCGCCTCCGTCTTTCCTCCTCCTCCTTCGCCTCTCCTCCTCCCTCTCCTTTGTCACCACCTGTGCCAACGTCGATTTTTTCTTATACCGACGACTCAACCGAGGTAAGACCGATTCCTTCAAAAATCTCAACCGAAGCTAATTTTCCAGCATGCTCTTCAATTTAATTTTAATTTCGATTTCATTCATCTTTTTGTTCAGGTCTTGCTTTTGTTTCTACTGATTCTGGCTTCCTCCTCTTATCCACCTCCTTCTCACTCTTCAATTCTATTCTAGTTTTGTTTTCTTCTTCGACTTCGATTTCGATCGTACAAATCAATTGTTGATGAAGATGAACAAAGGAAATACAAAGCTGTAAATTAGAGATGAAGATGTTGTAGTTAAAGGATGCACACAAGGTGTTTGATAAAATATTTCTTTAGCATGTAAGAGATATGTATTGCATATGTGTTGCGTATGTGTGACATATGTAATGTTATGCAAAAACTGTGTAATCAGTTCAGACTTTTATGTGTTACATATGTATCACATACGTATTTGTATACGTAATGAGTTTGTAAAGTGACACCTTGGCGGTTGAGCATTAAAATCATCTTGAAAACAATTTGAATCTTCTTTGACACACTTTGTGGTTCCCAAAGTGTTTGAGTCCGGAGTAGATAATTTGTGTTCTTCGGAGCTTCTCCTTTATAACAGAATTCCAGAGTTGTTCTTAGTCTGAATTTTCTTGGTGTTCAATCCTTCTTTGATTGTCTTCGGATCTTCAGTCTTCTTCATCCGGAGTTGTGACGAGTCCAGGTCTTGGGTCTTCTACATTCAGAGTTGTGTAAAGTCTGGGTCTTCAATTTTCGTCCTTCGATATTAGGTTTTTGTTTGCTTCAAACCTTGTGGAGTCTGGTACTGATTCGGTCCCAGCAAACTCCAACATAGATATATTTTAAAAATTCAATTATTCATGTATAACTATAAAATTATTTCACAAAAATATTTTGAAAATTTGAATAGTTATGCCAGATCAAAAAATTATAATCTCATATATTTAATCATTTTCGTTCTTGATGTTTTTTTAGGCTTAATGCCTTTTTTAGGGCTCCAACTATTCTCATTTTGGCAAACTCCTCCCCCAACTATTAAAGTCATCCCGCAAAGATTTCAACTTACGAAAAGTGGTTCAACTAAGGGCCTCATGCCGACGTGGCGTCCGACATGGCATAGTTTGAATTTTCCGGCTCGTTTTACTTTTTCCGGCGACCTAAATCCGGCGACTAAAATCCGGCAAGCAAATTTTCAACCAAAAATCAACCCAAATCAACCAAAATCAATTAAATTCAACGTAAATGAACAAAAAACAACCAAAAAACTGACCAAAAACTCGTAAGTTGAGGTCCTTACGTAGATAGTTGGCGGAGGAGTTTGTCAAAATGGGAATAGTTTGAGCCTTAAAAGGGGATTAGGCCTTTTTTTTAATTTGCTTGCTCATTTTTGCATCATGCCTAAGGTTCTTTATCCAATATTACCAAACATATGTTAGATTCCATAAACAAAATGGTTGATTAAATATGTAAAATTCTACTATAGCTTCTCCGTATTTTATTAAAATAATATGTTTATAAAAGAACTTCACGTACATATTAAGAAAATACCATTTAGCCATTTAAATAACTCAATCCTTAAATATTATCACAGAATTGAGCCATGGAGATTGTATATAATAAATTGAATGGAAAGGTTTACTATATGAAGAGGTTTTTCACAATTTAATTTAACACGCAATATAATGTATTTTCTTAATTTTTGATATTTTCAGTGTTTATTTTTATTATATAAGAAGTATAAAATGTGTCTTTTTAAATCTAACCATGCTTTGCGTGGGTACTAAATTAGTTTTAATTAATAATGAAGTTTAATTATTTACACTAATTTAATTTAAATTTTTTGAAAAGATTTGGTTGAATGCTCACTTTGGTACTTCAATTTGGTCAAAAAATACTTTCTAGTACCCAAACTTTTAAAGTAAACTCGTAGGTACCTCAACTTTCAAAAAGTGCACCATTTTACAACTTCAGTATCACGTGTTAGCTTCTAGTTATGCAAGAGAAAATTTAAAATTTGACTTTTTTTTAAAAGTCAAACTCACCACACGTGGCACTGAAGTACTAAAATGGTACACTTTTTAAAAGTTGAGGTACCTACGAGGTCATTTTTTTTAAAGTCAGGATACTTACGGGGACACTTTAATAGTTTGGGTATCAGAACAGACTTTTTTTATCAAGTTGGAGTACCAAAGTGAGTATTCGGTCAGAATATTTTATAAAATTGTGTATTAATATTTGTATTTTCTATTTGTAGTTAAAGCCTTAATCTAGTGGTTAAGGTGGAACTTGTGAACTCTAGAAGTCTCAAGTTTTCACAAGTTCGAACCACATCCGGAGTGAGTTGGAAATTTTTTATTTAATTTATTGTAAGTCTATATGAGATAACTTTTTTTTAAAAAAAAATTATATTTTCCATTTATTTATATGGATCGAGCGATTGGTATTTTTAGCAGAATTGTTTCTTCCCTAATCCAATAGTCCCAGCGTCGCCACTAAGCGATATAAATAATACTAAAATGTCGTAGACACTCAAAGCATGTATTCTCTGCCTTTGCACTATCAATATTCATAACTATGAATAGAAGTTCGGGATAATTACTATATCATTTAATATTATTTTTTAGAATACCTATGTTCATACGTGAACGCTGTTACGTAACTCTATCGTAAATAAAAGTTCTGAAAATATTAGTCTATGATGATGATGGATAAGTGTATAAAGAAGTTCCTATAATTCAATTTCGTACGTAATATATTTTTTAACTTTAATCCCCTTTATATAATAAAGGGAGATTTTAAGGTGACTTTGATTTAAACAAAGTTACCTCAATTTTGTTAATCTCATCATTAATTGAGTGAGATCCACCATTAATTCAATGATAAGATCAACAATGTTATGTCTACACCTATAATAAAACTTAAGTCCTAAATAAGTCTTCTACCAATATACTCTCAAAAAGATATATCTGTTGATAATAATGGCATGTTTTAAATCATTTCATATTATTCATTTTTAATTATTTGATCAGAGTTAAATACACTATAATTGTGCAAGGTAGTTTAGTAAATTCGCCGAGGAGAAGAATGGAAGATTTCTCCTTTTCCGAAAAGAATGAAGATACGTCAGCGAAAAGAGAAGAAAAGGGGATGATATAACCTCAACGAGGGCCACGTGCTTGTAGAAAAATCTCGAATCGAACGGCTCTTGTTCTTTCCTCTTTCTCCACACACGGCCACCGCATCTATCTCTATATATTCCAAAGAATCTACTTCTCCAATCAATTAATTGATTTCTTATTTCCTTTCTTGATTTTGCTTCTTTGGATTCTCATTTCAGTTTTGAGTTTTAAGCCATGCGCATTCAAGATGGTGAAGATATGGAGCATACCCAGATTGAATTTCCCAATAAAGACTCTTCTTTTACTACTCTTTCCAACTCCTTTCCTGTAAGTTACTTGCTCTTCTTATAAATTTTCCTGCTTTATTTTGCTTTGGGATTTCCAATAGATGGATGCTTTATTGCTTTGCTTGATTTTGAGCAGTTTCCTGGACTTCTTTGTTTTTGCCGGTTTATGTATTGACTTTTTGTTCATCGTTTGTTTTTGAGTTGATAATCTGTTCCTTGATGGTCAACTTGTGACAATAAAGCTAGATTGAATGTAATTGGCTTCCTTAGAGGGATATTTCATATTTCGGTCTTGCTCTTGCTGTGGCTTTATTATAGGTTCTGTATCCTAAATGGTACTTCATAGTTCATTAACCACAGGTGAAACGTGTTAGGCCCTGCAATTGAAGTTGCTTAAACGTGCCACTTTTAGCAAAAGTGCATCATTTTGTCTTTAGGTGCCAGGGCTTAGCTTCTAGTTGGAAAAAAAATAGAACAAAATAATATCTTTGGAAAGTTAAAACCAAATAAAAGCAAACCCAGGACGTTCTCCCTTTTTTTTCCAAGTATATGGGGCTAACCTGAACAAGTGAAAGTTCAGGGATTTTATACGAAGTACCGGGTATTTAATACCCTCCACAATCCAACGGTTGAGCATTTATGAACATGTAATTAAACATCTTAATCATATGATATAATCCTTCGTAAATGCTCAACCGTAGGATTGTGGAGGGTATTAAATACCCAGTGTTTTGTATAAAATCCCGTAAGTTCAGGGGACAGAAGACAAAAATCGCCAAATTCAGGTGGTTTCAAATGTGTTTGTTCTTTAATACACGTGTTTTGAACAGATAAGGTCACATTAGCTTCACACAAGTCTAGTGTTAACATAGTATGTACAATTTTCTGTAAACGGGATGCGTCTTGGATACCACATGGACTATTTAGGTAACATTGACACCACTATATCTAATTTGATTGCAGTAAAGAGGCTAAACCTTTAGATTCATCGCTAGAGCTAATAATTTACTATCTACTGCAGTTTTTCTGATTGAATTGAGATATCTTTGTAGAGATCTCTATTATTGTTAATTGATCGACTAATTCCCATTTTATACATAATTTTTTACTGTGACTGATTCAGCTAGAGAGCATTTCTGAAGATAGAGTTGCTATGGATCGGAAACAAACTAGGTTGTCAAATTTTACACCGGTCCTTAGGTCAGGGGAGTGGTCCGACATTGGTGGGCGGCCTTATATGGAGGATACCCATGTTTGTATCATCAATTTGGCTAAGAAATATGGTTATGATTTTGTGCAGGAGCAATCCGTTGCTTTCTATGGTGTAAGTTGTGTACTTTCTTCACCTCTTAACCGCTTCATAAGTTTTAGTTACTTTTGCTTGAAATGTTTTAGCACTTCCTTCAGAGGAATATGATTTCTATCGATGAATGAAATTCAATTATATTGGTTTTCTTGTTTAGCAACGTTGAATTCTTGGCGATTTAATTATGTGTTAAGTTATAAAAAAATTAATAGAATGATACATATGTCGATGCCCCTTGCTCACATTTCGAAGTCAAAGGTCTTTTTTAAGAGTTAAGCCCTAGGATTAGGTTTAGTTATAGCCTAACAAAAATGTGACATCTTTTGCCTAATAGCTTGTATAAAAAAATACTAAAATGCAGGTATTCGATGGGCATGGAGGAAATAGTGCAGCACAATTTGTGCGTGATAATTTACCGAGAGTGATAGTTGAGGATGCAGATTTCCCAATAGAGCTTGAGAAAGTGGTTGCAAGATCGTTCATTGAGACCGATGCTGCCTTTGCTGAGACATGCTCCCTCGAGTCGTCTGGGACAACCGCACTCACTGCAATGATATTTGGGAGGTGTCTACTCGCCTTTAGCTAACAGAAATACTTCCATAGAACCTCGTTTTCATCAACTCAAATGCACTATCATCTCTTGCAGGTCTTTGCTTGTGGCAAATGCCGGTGATTGTCGGGCAGTAATATCACGACAAGGAACCGCCATAGAACTGTCGAAGGACCATAGACCGTGCTCTGTCAGGGAAAGGATAAGGATCGAGTCCCTCGGCGGCTATGTTGAAGACGGTTATCTCAATGGTCAACTGGGCGTGACCCGAGCACTAGGGGATTGGCACCTTGAAGGGATGAAAACAAAAGGCCGAACAGGCGGTGGCCCTCTGAGCGCCGAACCCGAGCTCAAACTCATCACGCTAACAAAGGAAGACGAGTTTCTAATCATTGGGAGCGATGGGATATGGGATGTGTTTACAAGCCAGAACTCGGTGTCGTTTGCTAGGAGGCGGCTGCAAGAGCACAATGATGTGAAGTTGTGTTGCAAGGAAATAGTGGAGGAGGCGATCAAGCGTGGGGCCACTGATAACTTGACGGTGGTGATGATAAGCTTGCACTTGGAGCCGCCGCCACATGTGGCGGTGGAGAGGGGGAGAGTGAGGCGGAGCATCTCAGCTGAGGGGTTGCAGAGTCTCAAATGCCTCTTACAAGGATGATCACGAAAATCGGGTTTTGTTTGCTTTTGTTGTGTTAATGGGTACATAAAACTCAATAAATAGATACGTAAAGTTTTGCCTGTGTACATGATTTTGTTGGAAAGGAAACTGTAAAATCATTTTTTATTCAAGCTGTTATTGTTGCTTCAAGCAAATTGAAGTACAGATGTTGACTCAAAAGGTAAAATAATCAAATATCTGCTAGTTTTTGTACTTTTCCAGAGTTGCAATATTATCTTACATTTTGCCCATGTGTTTGAAATGGCCTGCAAGTTTATAGATTAGATGCTATGAAGTTTTTGTTTTATGTATTCTAGGTAGGAAGGCAATTATAATGACTAGTCTCACCTAAGATATTTGTTGGACACTTGAGCCCCTAATCCAAACAAGGGGAAAAACCAATTACATTTTATAAGCTAAATCCGTGTGTTTTTCATTGAAAAAAAATGTCAAATGATAATACAAAGCGTTTGAATATCCAGCTATAGCCCAGCTCTACCCAATTTGTACAATGTTACACAAAAATGAGAATATATAACTTGGAGCTGTATCTGCCTGTTACTATTTACTATCTATACTATGCCTCGGATTAAAATTGCTTATCATTGTGTAGTGGCTCTATTCAAAACCCATTTTCCTGCATCTATCTTGCCTTGTATCTCACTTTTCACAACCCGAATCAAAAACAAACCCGCACAAAATACCGAAACAATAAGCATCAGAAAAACACTATTCCACCCTCTAGTGGAAAAATACCCAGCCAAGAGCGGCCCGATGGCTGCACCAACAGAACCAGTGCCATCAATAATTGCAGTAACAGTAGCCAGAGCCCGAGAATTTCCCTTTATAGCATCTTGAGTTCCAAGATCAGCAGCAACTGCTGTGGTAATCAGGGCGTAGGGCCCGTTCACTAGCAAACCCGAAAGGAACATCAAAGTTATGTTGGCAGCCATTGATGAACTCCCGAAAGCCCTGTAAAAAATTAGGGCCGGAATAGATAGTGCCAGGAATATTATTGAAGTTATCCCTCGGGCCTCGATCATGTCGGAAATGAATCCTGCTAAGATTCCTCCAACGACTCCTCCAATATCGAATACTGTTGAGAGTATTCCGGAAGTTTTGTGCGATAGATGTGTGCCAGCTACAGCTGTTATTATGGTGGAAGCTCGTGATCAATATATGATATTTCATATAACCAACAAGTGGATACAAGTTTAGGAGCTTGTACATTTGAAAATGATAAGAAAAACAAGAACAAATGAAATTTGCTTAAGGAGCCAATTAAGGGCCAGTTTGGGATTGCTTTCCTAAGCTATTGTCCCCAAAAAGCTGTTTTTTCAAGCTTTCCTTAGAAGTAATAGATTTTGGTATTTTGGAAACAAAATCAAGCGGTTCTGAATTGATTAGTATGAAAATGCGAAATTTAGTGTCAAATGCCCAGCTCTGTTGTTTTAGTAAAAGATTGTGAGGAGAATAAATTGGAACAGCAGTTGGAATAGTGATCCTATACTAACCCTAAGTAGGACATCTAAAGAAAGCTCCAACAAATGCAAAAAGAATTTGTCTAGATTTGTCAAAGTGAGACAACAATCGAGAATTGACCTTAATGCAAACATAACCATCCAACTTATAGAAATGTCTTAATACCACCACAAATTAGTAAAAACATTCTCAAGATTGCTTATTTCACTTTTGTTCCTCATAATTCCTAACGTTTGCATCAGTTATCTATTTCAAAATTCGAGCAAACCAAACCAATATAAGAAAAACTATAAGATTCCTAACAGAAGAATGACATACCTGTATGCCTTATGTAGAATGGCAGCCAATACAGAAAAGTATATGCAACTAGCTTCGAAAAGAAGAGGCAAAACGCAAATGGCGCAACACCGGGTAATCTCCAAGCCTCCAAGAATCCAATGGCTTCAGAAGAATCTGAATTTTCCGTCCTAATAAGCCTTGCTTCCTCTGACTCTACTTTCTCAGAGTTCTTCTCTTCCCCAAATACCGCCATCTCCTCCCCTAATGGCTCAAACCCGACATCTGCAGGATCTATTACAAGAAACAAAAACACCAAAACCCCAACTAAAATCACCAAAAATCCCGGAACCACAAATGACCAACCCCACCCGAACTCCAGAACACCCGAAGCAATGACCGATCCGATAATGTTACCCACCGATGTATGTGAATTCCATACCCCCATTATCAACCCTCGCTTCGCCTTCCCAAACCAATTTCCAACCACCGCAACTACACAAGGCCATCCTATAGACTGAAACAATCCACACAAAATTTGCACACCGAGAAAAAATCCCAAAAAATGGATATTAAACCAATACCCTAATCCGAAAATTATAGTCAAAAGACCACTGCCCATCATCCCGAAAACGAGAAATAACCTCAAATCAATCCTGTCCCCAACATGTCCAGCAAAGTACATTCCTATTGAATAAGCTGATAGAAATGCAAGATCAAGCTCCCCAAGCCTATGTGTACCTTCGGGGCCATCAAATGGAGGCCAACCGGTAGCAAGGGAATTTTGATTTGTTTCGATTGACGGGTTACGGGATTGAATGTTGGAAGAATTGAATTTAATGTTGGGACCAAGAACACTCTTGACAATGCTGGGGGGCTTTCGAGAGGCGTGAAAGGAGGCGTAAGCCAAGAATGTGACAATTAGAGCAAGAGATTGGTGGAAAGTGATGGTTTTGTTAGGGGGTTTAAGGGAGGGGAAGAGGGTAAAAGCTGGAGCTAGGCTCTGGATTTTGTTTTGCATTGCTGTTTTTGAAACTAATTGAATTCAATTTGTGAGAGTAGACTCGAATATCATTCAACACATCCAGAGACCCCAGAATATGATTATTTCCGACATTTCTAATATATGAAAAAGAGAATTGTAGCATTCATCTTAAGAGTTCGTAAATGCAGGAAATTAGGGTTCATAATCAGAAATAATTAAGATTTGAGCAACTGGAGAGGAAGTATTAGGGAAAAAGCATACCGTGACAACAAATTGAAGAAATCGATCGGGTCAATAGACGCGAGATTCCGAAAAGGAATCTCAATTGCTAGAGATTTGTCGAGAATCTGCTGTTGTAGCGAGGGATCCTCTGTTTTAAGACAATGTTGTCTGAAAATTTGAAAAATCTAATTTGTTTGCAAGAGGTAGCGTAGAAGATTGACTATGTCCGCTGGTCAATCATGTCTCTGTTTTTTTTCTTTTTTTTTCTCCTTGGTTATTATAGATGTTTGCGGATTGTAAGGTTTTTTCGTTAGAAATACTCAACACGTTATTTTTCACAAAACACAGCAAAACATGGTAATTTTATATATTTTCTCACTTTTTTGTAATCGGCAATTTTTCATGTACTTTTCTCTCTTTTTTCACTTATTTCTCATACGTGATTTTGTTTCGTGATAGACTTTGTTAA
>CAOJBJ011198768.1:0-12471 GCA_948291685.1 Euphorbia celastroides | reverse complement strand
ATTAGAAAATACTCATTAATAAATTCAAAATAAAATAAAATTATGACAGTATTGGATTGTTGAAAATATACTCCATCATACTGCTATTTTGAGTAATCTCATTGAAATAAGTTCAAATTGGGCGGTACGTTTCAACAATGTAAACCGAGCAATTTATGAAATATGAATAGTTTATAAAGAATAAACGGGTACTTGTTTATTTTTCTTCATTGTTTTTTTAATAATTAATATATTTTTTTTCTTCATTGTTAATTTGGAAGATGGGTGTTGTCATTTTGTTAGACGAATTTTTCTAGAACATCCCAAAAAATATCTCACCATGGTGCATGATATGTCAAACTCATAATCATTGTGATGTTTTGTACTTATTCTTCTATAGAATTTAGATTTATCAAAATTATGTTGATAAGACTCAAAGTAATTCGAAATTTGTTTGAAACACGGTGAACGCTCGAATTTGTATATATATTCACACCATTTGTATAAGTAATTTGATATGTAAATTTTCTTCGGGCTAATTGAGGTAATTAGAGGGTATAATCACTTGAGTGGTATAGTGAATTACCAATTTTATTTTTAATAGTAATTTCTTCAATAGGTAGTTGTAAATGTTAAAAGTTTGGTGGCGGTTTTAGTGTTCATTTGCTTCTATTTGTTTACTTAGGGCCCCTTTAGCACAATAGTTAGCGGTTGCAGATTGTTGTTGTTGATAGCGATCAGTTGTTAGCCGCTGCTTTTAGCGATTTAATATTAGTTATTCATATTTTACCATTTGGTAAACTTATAAAGTACAGTTGATGATTGGAAGTATAATGATACATTTAGACATCATTTTTATTAATAAAAAAATTTAAAAGCCAAACCAAGAGCATTATAATTGGAATTGGTCAGTATCAGTATAACACAAAATAATCCTGACGCATTCTTTTTCTTCAAAATATTGGACATATTATTATATTATCATGTTCTCTTAGTTGTAGCATGTTTTAAAATCAGTCATTCAAGTTCAATGAGATTTTGAACTACTATAACATAATCAATTAGAAGAATTGTTCTAAGCCTCTTTTTATTAACTAACTTTTGTTTACCTTTCTGTCAATAATCAAAGAAAAATTCATGAGCATTCAATGAGTTGTCAGGATAAAGCAAATCTTGTCCTCCCTTTGTGTTTTACTTTCTAATTTAGTGACAGATTTGGATTGATATTGAGTTGAAGTGGGATCTGATAAATGTGTTTCGACTTTCCATCATGTCCTTTTTCAAAATCAAACTAAAAACGATCTAATTTCAATTTGAGCATCCAGAAAGCCATACATACTTCTTCTATCAGATTTCTAGTTGTGGTATTAATTATTGAATCTTTGCTTTGTGATTTCGTGTGCTTCTTGTTGGAATCCATTTTTGTTTGATGCAAATGTGAATTGTAATGGTTAAAAAATTGGAGATGTTGGGTAAGCTTAATTAGTAATTAAATGATATTATACAA
Organism: Euphorbia celastroides; assembly: GCA_948291685.1. Lineage (NCBI taxonomy): Eukaryota > Viridiplantae > Streptophyta > Magnoliopsida > Malpighiales > Euphorbiaceae > Euphorbia > Euphorbia celastroides. Next base: position 10,985 of record CAOJBJ011198768.1, on the reverse strand, counting down.
GCGATATAACATGTTATACAATGTTCGAATTTTTTTTTCAAAAGTATATCAATATGGATTTCGCTTTAAAGTTAAAAATAAGACAAACAAAATATCTTAAAGAATCGACTCCAAAAATCAATTGTTTGAGAGATGACGATTTTAAATTTTGAAATTCAAGTTAAATAAGAGAAAGAAGAAGTCTGTTTGGGGCTGCTGTCCCAAACTACTTTTAGGAAAAGCTCCATTTTGAAGATTTCCCTAAAAGCAGCAGATTATAGTTTTGGGAAAGCTGTTTTGACAATTCTCAACTTTTTGATATAAATGATCAAAATGCGCTGTCAAAATCATAAAAAATGATGTTATATAAAAAATTTGTGATACCAACTTTTAGGGACAACAGCTCTAACAACAGTGTTAAACAGACCCAAGATTTTGTTTTGTCGGGACTGTCACGTGAATGGAGAAAAATAAAAAAATTTATTTAAATAATTAAAAAGTTAAAATGAGATATATCAATAGCTAATTGAAGTAAATTTCGTTTGAAAAACAGTTAATTTGGGCCAATGCGCTAAAAGGAGCCCATATTGGAATGGACTTTCAGAGCCCATACTTATCAGCTAAATATTCGATGGCATAGTGTGCACCTGCACAGATCCCATCTCCGCCGTTAACGAAGATCAAATCAATCACGGCAGCAATCATACGGCCACATTCTCTTGTAACAAATCGAAACGCGTCAAGCCCAAGTTAGATTTAGAAATAGACCAATCATATGAGCTTTAAGGCAACAGTCAGCAAACGCCACTTGTCACCGTAGCTTTACCCAAGTATGAAGCCGAGTCAAACGGAATTATTTTATTCACGCGCCGATCCCAACAGCCTAACCAACGCTAAACCCAAAATTGAAACAAATCCCTTCAACAAAACTCCCATTTCTCAAACCCTGGAACGATTTGTCCTACCCTGTAAAGAGAATACACCCAGTAACTGCACATTTCTGGAGCAGAAGATACTGGTAGTTTCTAGACAAGAAGAATAGGTTCGATTTTGCGGTGAGTGTGAATTCTGGAGAGAGAAAGAGAGGGAGCGTCGGAGCTCCGGAAATGGCGTCTTCCAAGGTGATGTCGTCGAAGTCTGATCTGACGTCATCGTCCCCGGCAGCGGCGGCGTCGGCTTCTTCTAGATCGAAACTAGATCAAATTAGGACTCCCGATCATCGTAATTCGACGCCGGCCAGTACAATGACGGTGGATAGCATCTTACGTAATGTTTACTCGACTCCGTCTGCTGAGTCGATGCTTCTCGACGCTCAGATTGCCCTAATTGACACCCCTGCCCCTACGCTTTCCACACCGCCGGCGAATGATGGAAATCATCAGGAGATGAATGGTGCGGTTAATCCTCTGGGGAGTAAGACGGTGGATGAAGTTTGGAGGGAAATTGTGGCGGGGAGTAGGGAGCCAAAGGAGGAGCCTGATGAGATGATGACGTTGGAGGATTTTCTGACCAAGGCTGGAGCGATAGATGTAGGAGAGGAGGATGAGGTCAAGATGCCGGCTGCTGAAAGGTTGAGTGGGGGAGTTTATGCATTTGATCCGGTTCCTTCAAGTGCGTTTCAACTATTGGATAAAGTTGAGGGGTCAATTGTTGCATTTGGAAATGGTTCGGATATGGTAGCTGGAGGAGAGGGGAGTGGTGTAGGCAGAGGGAAAAGAGGGAGGGCTGCGTTGCTTGAGCCATTGGATAAGGCAGCACAGCAAAGGCAGAGGAGGATGATCAAGAACAGAGAATCAGCTGTGAGGTCTAGGGAGAGAAAACAGGTGTTTATGTTTGATTTCTCCCTTTTGTTTGCTTGGAAAGTTCTCTATGCGTTTTGTAATTGAATTTGGCTGACTTGTGTGGCACATTTTTCACTTTTCTCCTGCTCAATTGTGCCATTTTTTGTTTTAGGCCTACCAAGTTGAATTGGAGACGATGGCTGTGAAACTAGAGGAAGAGCATGAGCGGTTGCTGAAAGAGAAGGTATAATTATTTGTTAATTATATGATTTTGGAACTTTAGGTGCATATGGTCCACTTTTGTAATGAGGATGCACTTTTATCATTAATTTGTCATTGTTGTGAGCTGTGACAGTTGCCATATTTTGTCTTTGTTTTAAATTTTTAGGTTTAGCCCCGCATGCTATTAGAAGTAGCTATAGTTAATTCAAATTAAATTGTCTTCCTACTGCAGTTAATTGTTTTAGATAGCTTCTGATACGATCCTTCTGTGTTTTTCATGGATGTTTTTCTGTTTATTGATTTCTGTTGCTTACAGTTTTGATGAAGCTCATACTTTTAATGTTGGGAAACGTAAGACAGAAGAAAGATTTATGATGGATATGCATTTTGCATGGCAAATGTATATTAATTATCTATGAGTTGCAGCACTCTAATATCTTCGGAAAATTATATTTGGCAACAAATAACAGGAAAAACTAAATCTCTTATTAGAACTGCTTGGTTCTGTTGGCTGTCTAAAACGGTGCATGTTATTTTGTTGGGGCGTGATCTGTCTGATATCTATTTTATTTGCTGATTTTAGTGGACTGGAAAATAAAGAAGTTAATAACCTTTGTGAATACTACTGGTTGTCTATGTTATGTTATGTATAAAGCCAAATGTAAATATTGTGGTTTTAGAAGTTTAAACTATAATTACAAAGGAATTATTATCTTACTGAATCTTCGTTTATTTATATTTATTACCTTTTCCGTTTCATGCTTCTAAGTTTTAGTTGTACGGCTTGTTTTATTTTCCAGTTCTGTTAGATACTCTTGGTTTCGCGAACTCGCGAAGCATTTATGGAAACCGTAAATGAATATGTATAGTTTCCTTTTATGTTCCTTCCTATAGTCGACCGTGCAACTTTTATGAGGGTCGTTGGATCTGGTTGCGAATTTTATCTTTTGGCAAACGTTGTTTGGTTTTTATGAACCTGTTGAAATTGCCTTACTCAGAGTCATGGTAGCTCTCGAAGTTTATGCATTCATTCATAGAGACGACATTCTTAGGATAGAAATGCTTAATAGCAGGGAATTTTTTAGAACAAAAACCATCTTCTCAGACACAATCTTTAACATATATAAAATTAAGTATTGTTCTGTTAAACAACTCAAGGTTCTGTCATGTAAGATGTATTATGGAGTGTATACATTATCAGGTTTAATTTGAATCATGTTATGTTGTAGTATCGATTTTTAATAAGAGTAGTCATAATCTAAGGTAATATCACTGAATATACACCAATTTCATATGGTTTATAATTTTTCTTGTTAATTGGATTTCAATTCTATTTGTAATACACGATTGTGCGCGCTTTTTGGTTCCTTCTTATCTGTGCATTTTCCAAGCGGACCATAGCTATTAGAAGAATCGTACTATTCATGATGAGATTGATTTGATTCCTTTCGCTCACAAATTGATTTGAATCTATGGGTTGAATCTAAATCAACCACAATTAGTCTCGAATCTTGTGGTTCATGGTGTGATTCTTACAATTTGATACTATTCGCTCAAAAATTGATTCTTTATGGGTAAAATGAATCAATTGAACTTGAACGGTAGAAATCAAGAATAGAAAGTGAAACGATGGAAGTAAAGAATGAAACCTTTTCTTACAGTGAACAATGATTAAATACTATCTATGTTATTAGGAGTGTATTTATATTAGTTTTAGCTATTAACGTTTAAGTAGTCGTTTGGTTATTGCAATTTTTTCTATATTTGTGTTTCTGGACTATAATATGATAATATCATAAGGCAAACATGTTGAATGATCTATTTTTGTGATCTTATGAACTTCAACCGAATCTTATGATTCGATTCGATTCGTATTGCCTGATTCGCATATTTGAATTTTGATTCCAGATTCGAATCTGGACTCAACAACTATGAAATAATCAGTTCCAGTTGTGTGTAAAACAGGGTAGCCAATAATTTATTTGATAATTTTTCTTTGAAGCTTGACTAGTTATTGGACTATGATTTGATAATGTGCTGATTACAATGGGAAAAAGCACACGAAATTGTGTAGTGCGATTAGTATCAATTGCCTTCTCATCTGCACATTATTTAAGTATACTATAAACTTAACGGAGGAATTCTCTCTTCTAGATTTCTTAAGCAATTCTTTCATGAAAAGTTTTCATCTGATAATAGATTTTATTTTTGCAGGCAGAGAGGACTAAAGAAAGGTTTAAGCAGGTAATATTTTTTACTGTGATGATATTTCTTTCTTGGCATTATGGAGAGTTTGTGCTTTTTCTTACGCTAGATGCTTTTGTTATTGACTAAATAAATATAGAATTATAGATCAAAACCCAGTTTTGGAACAGTGTATGTTTTCTTCTATTTTAATAGCGGAGTGACTGCAGTCTGCATATTGGTCCTCAATTACTGGCCCACACAAACGAGTTTAGGAAAGTGAAAACTGGGGACAATGGATCTTAGTGTAGTTTAACTTTTAAAAGTTACACTTTTTCTCTTAGATTTTGTTATTCCAAATGAAAAGGTCTTGTAGATGCTGATATTTTTTTTTAGTTCCGAAGAGAAGCGGCTGCTTTTGGTTGTCTTGTAGTGGTTTGGGGTGGGGAATTGTTGATTTATGTACCACAATGTGTCTTTTCAGATAGCCATTGTATATAGTTGGATTGATGTGATATCTGAAATATCTAGACTTTAAAACATCTGTAGGTAAAAAGGTACATGGTTTAAGAAGTTTCCCTTCCAGTAAAATCCTGAATCAAACTGCTCCCTCTTTGTATGTAACTGAGACTCAGAGACCATAATTCTTTCCTTAAATTGCCCAATAGCTTTTACTTATTACCTAGAAGCTGGCCATGTACATCAAGTCATGTGTCTATATTGGAAATGTGAAATGCAGTGGCATAGGGGATTTCCATGTCTTCTCTTTCAGGCTTTTCGAAATTGTTTTTGAGATCTACATACTATTTGAATTTCACCTTATCAATTATGACCCTTCATTGATGTATCTTTCAGCACTGGAATGTAGATTCAGGACATGAAAATCTGAGAAGTATGATATAAATTTCACGCACAGTTGTTCTTTCTGAATCTAAAGTCTAGCCTTCCACCTCTGTGTACCTTCTGCGTATTATTTCTGTAAATTAAGATATTATTGTTTTAGGCCTAGGGTTCCACTCTGCATTGCATCTTCTCTTGTTTTAACAGCAGATTAGGATGGTGAGGATTATGTTTTGGGTTTGATTTGGATGTGCTGAATCATAACTTATAAGAGTGAACTGATAGCTAGATTTTATTTACACTATCTGCCTTGCTAAATTTTTGTGGTGCAATATACTCTTCAGATACCCCAATCCAAATTATATTCGACTTGGACAATTTCCTGAACTTTAGTTGATGATCATTGAGTGAGCAAGTTTTTGTCATAAGGTTTTACTTTTGACTATAGAAGGATGAGAGAGCTTTTAAATCCTAAAGCAGAACAGGCATTAGAACCTTTGTAGATGAGATGTGCTAGAAATTATCCACTGTGTAGAAGGAAAAAAAAAAAGAAGAAAATCCTCTACCAGAATAAAATTTTAGAGCAGAGTTGCTACAGCCTATAGCAGTATCATGAATTATGATTTTAGAGGGTAGAACCTATGAATGTCATTGATCGGTATGGACACTGTTTCCTAGATAACAAGTGAAATTTGTATCATTGAACTCTTGACCTGGTCAAACATTCTTTTACTTGAGCAATGTCGAGCTGAACAAAACAATTTTAGTAAATGAGTTCTGTGATTAGTACTAAACGAGATGCATTGTTTTGCTGTGTGCAGTTAATGGAGAAAGTGATTCCAGTTGTGGAGAAAAGGAGACCGCCGCGTAAGCTTAGGAGGGTTAATTCCCTGGAGTGGTAGATTACATGTCTCGTGCTTTCAAGACTCGGTTTCTTGCAACTTGAGTGGTAGATTGCATATGGTCAAGGTGTGGGGTGTGCTCATCCTCATTTGCTATTAGGACTTTATTTATTTTCTATCGAATTAGGTATTTGAACCCGATCCAGAAATCTTGGTTGCTATTGTAAAGGTTAGAAGAGGGAAGAGGTAAATGAAAAAAAAAAGTATGGCATGGGGAGAAAAGTTAAAAATTCAATTACAGTTAGTAGGGATTGGCATTGGAAACCATTGTTTGTCCTAATTATTAGTGTAGGGAAGGAAGAGACTATGTACATGGTGGCCGGACCTTTGTGATCGCCATTTGAGGAAATATATGAATCTTTGTTATTTACCGCTAAGCTCAGCATTGCGTGATAAAAAAAAAGAGAATAATTTGAGCAAGTTAATGAGAATACAAATTTTGGTGGCAAATTGTAACATGATCCTCTCGTACATGGAGATCAAACAGGGGGTCCAAGTGAAAAATTACGGAAGAGAAAGTCTTATGTCGATCATCACTTGAACCCCTGAAGCATTGACTCACGCCCTATTTTACGTATTCTAGCTCACAATTCTTGTGCGGGTTTATAGAAAAATATTCAACGTTTATGCAATATCTACAAGTCAGTCACATCGATTCTTGATAACAAGTTCAAATGTTCATGTCATTTCTGAATCGACATGTCAACTCCAACTTGAATACTCTCAAGTCGAGTTAAGAATGAATATCGCCTACTTAAACTAGTACAACTGCACAAGAGCACTATTTGTGTTGCTTCTTGCCGTGTAGGCACTTGAACCACTATTTGAGCTATAATTTTGAAGAGTCAAAGTGGGGTGAAACTTGGAATAGAGGAATTGCTTTCTCAGTTCTCAACAACAATGGAGTTTTGGCATTTTCCGAGTTCAAAGCATATGTTTGGATGTGCTGCAAATGCAATTGTTTTCCATGAGCACTTTACTATTAATGTCTGTCGTCGGAGTGATCTCTTTTTATTACTTTTGTTCTGTGATTTTGTCGTTTAATTGTTGTCTTCACTATTTTGATGCATTGGTAGACTTCCCTTTCAAACTTTTCTATCCCAAAGTACGCGCGCTTAAACTAGGCCACCTTTAGTAATTTAATTATCTCTATTTGTCTTTTACTCTTTTTACTAGCATAATATCTAATTAGGTTTAGTTACGAGAAATTAGATGAAAAGCATCAGAATTTAAGCTCTTGTTTAGCAATTAGTTTTTCATAGTTCACTAAAACATGATATACTGCAACATAATATTTTAAAATGTGTGCTTGGATAGACATTGTGATACCAAGAAAAAATTTTCAGTGATTTTCATGGTTTTCTTTTATGAATATAAAAGATAACCATGAAAATCACTAAAAATTATATAGTTCTTGAGATCAAGAAAAATCTATAGAAAAAAAAATACTATAGAGAGCACTACCAAACGAACAAAATGATTTATCCTTTATCACTAAACAATGATGGACATGAAAAGTGATCGAACAGTAAAAATATAATCAATTGGTAAAAGACAAACAAATAAATAGTTCGTCAAACTAGTCCTCCCATATAATTCAAGAGAAAAGTAAGAGGCAACAGAAAATTTTCATAAACTAAAATATAATAAAGTACCTTGACACTAAGTGCTCACTACAATACAAGACACTAATTATGTTTGGAACATTACAAGGTACTAAACTTTGTCTCTTTGTTGTGTCTAACCACTTGAGAAGTGGTACTAGAAACAGGATAGAATGGTATATCGGTTCATCTAGCCGCTAGAATTGTAAAATATTGGATGTTTCAATTCAATTTTCATTGTTATTTAAACAGAAATTATACGGACAACAAAATTTTTTACATCTAACTTTCATTCAACTGTCGATAATTAATTATTAATTATCAATGATTGGATAAGAATTTGGTGTAAAATATCCGGATCTACGTATGAATCCCGATCTTAACAGCCTCATCATAATAAAATAGAGGGCTATCCTAAAATTAGCACCATACAAAATCAGAGATTATAAGAAAACTAATCACCTTTTCCAAATATATACTATTGCATGGAGAATTATAAACAGAAAATCATGTTTGATTCCATTCAATTGCAATTAATTTATGTTTAATATAATTTTAAATTTTAATAAGTTCAATCAAATCAAAATTCTTTGAACAAATTTAGTTCAATACAAGTGTACAAGCTTAACTAAAATTTCATCAAAATGTAAAAAAAACTTAACATCTACTTAAGGCAGAGAAAAAGATTAACAAATAAATTAAGATTCACCTTCTCCCAAGAAAAAGTAGAATAAAAGAAAACAAGAACATGGAGCAATAATAGGTAGGCTTTATAGGCAAAGGAAAGCAGATTAATAATCACAGAAGTAATGATTTGAGAATAATTAATCCCATCATTTCTCATCGGCCAAATACAATTTTTTTTTGTATTCGCCCAATGCGAAAAAATTTGCTTTCTCCATACAATTATTGTTTATTCCTTAAAAGACTAATAATAGCAATATGGTCCAAGTTAAAGAGTTACAATCCAGCTAGCTAGAACCACTCTGTACAATTTTTATTTCTCCACAAAAAAATATGATTATTATTTGAAAATTAATTAGTATGATTCTTTAGTAAAGTTTCAAATGCCTTTTAAGCAAACTGAATGAAAATTTAATGAAGTCTTAGAGGGAAAATAACTGTTTCTTGGTAATACTTTCAGGAGAACAAGCATTGAATAGCTCAATAATCCAAAGGATATTTGAAAAGCCCATCCAATAAAATTCAAAGTTAATCATTATTAATGAATGTCTTTAATGTTTGATAAAACTTTGCAGTACAACATAATTGATGGCTAATTAATTTGTTTACTTTTGTATAATATTCCATTAACTTAGGTTAATCTAATATGAGTTTTAAAAGGTAAAGGTTTCTTGCTACACCATTTTACGGAATTTTTTTACAAGTTTTAGACTGATTCTATTAGCCACTTTTTGTGACATTGTACCCCCGCTAATCTTGTACAAAATAGCCGATTGTCGCCTTAAATTTTGAAACAATTCCATTATCCTTTGAACTTATAAAATTATACTGATTGCTCACTAACTTGGAAAAATATTAGTTGCCTAGTTGGTACCTTGAATGACATGTAGTAAGTGCTAGTTGTGGACAAAAAATGATTTATTTAGCAAAAAGTTTGAAAAGGTACTCATTGCCACTTCAACTAGAAATATTAATCCAATTTATCACTAACTTGTAAAAATGTAATAGTTTGATCCTTGATGGCACATAAAAAAGTGCTGGTTGTGGATGAAAAATGGTTTACAAACTAACAAATAGCAAAAGTTAAGATGACAAATTGTTGTATTTTTCAAAGTTAGAGAACGCTTTAGCAAAGTTCCTGAACTTAACAGCAAGAGCGAAAAGTTCAATGTGGCTATTTTGATGAATTTGCCCAACTATAATTAAGTAGTCGAAGTCTCGGAGGCTTTTGTCTCTGTTCATAACCGGGACCGATGCTCCATTTTAACTGAGACCAAAAGCCTTATTCTATATAAGGAATGGTAAGCATATACATATTTATATACTTTATTTTATCAAAACCATGTTTCATCATAAGAATATGATATTATGCCATAAAAGTTCGTTAAAAGTTGTCATAGCTACAATTAATAACTGATCATATAGATATAGCATTATAGCAACAACTAATGGATATCAATGAGTTTTTTATTTAACATATTAAATAACATTTTGGCATCTTTTTGAATTATGTCATACTTGTGTCGATGTTCTAATTCGATAATTTATGCAAAATAAAAAAAAAATATAAGCTTTTGAAAAGCAAATATCAATTATACACCAGAAAAACTGAAAACTGAAATTTTTGGAGAATTACAATTGGAAGAAGGGGTTTAGCATAATATAATGTGATGAAGATATAAAATATCTATAAGATAAGTAAAAATTCTAGTGCATGTATGAAAAGTTTGAATGTTTTTGGGTGGAAATGCAGGTGGCAGTGGGGTTGTGTGGTGGTGCTTGGACTTTATTTTGTGGGATTTTGCTACTTCTCATGTGAAAAAAGAAATACTAAAGCAGATTGTTGGTCCCCTCGGGCTAAATAACACGTGTCAGAGGGGAGGTGAATGACTTTTAGCGTTTTAAAAATGATTTAATGTAGTCTTTTAGAATCTTTTCGTTTCGCCCTCTCTGATCAGCGAGATACTGCTTTCACTGATACTGACACTTTGCGCGCTGAGAAGATTTAGTCTCAGCGAGCGTTTCAGTGATAAGATTTAATATGCTTGATGGATGCAACACTGAAGTATCAGCGAACTGAGATCTCAGTGGGTTAGTTATGAAAAGCAAAGTAAGAATATAGCACCAGCGCGATTTATCCTGGTTCGGCAGCCTGTGCCTACTCCAGTCCCCGGATACCCTCTCCGAGCTTTAATCCACTAGTGTCTCCTTATCGGCGGAGAAGCCTTCTTACAGAGATTTCCCAGAGAATGAGTACCCTCCTCTTTCTCCTAGTCTCTAACCCAACTGTTGGATACCCTCTCCAACAGTCTACTCAGTTTTACAATAAGGATAATTTTCTACTCTTCACGGAAAGTGAAAAGAGATTACAACAAGTATGAAATCTAACTGTTGCTAAAGTATTTCTCTCAAATAGGAATTCTTTTGAGACTTAGCGAAATTTTGCGATTGATTCGAGATTTGAGCAGAGGTTCGATTTCGCAGAAATTTCTTGACTATTTCTTTTTCTTTGATTCTCCTATTTATAGCCGGAGAAATATTACCGTTGATTTCAGACCGTTTAGAATTTTTCGAAGTAAAAGTTAGGAAAATTCCGAACGTTACTCACAACGATCACGTTCTATTGGTGGCTTCTGTGTCTTGGAGAAGACGATTCCTGCAACTTCTGACATCTTGAGGCTTTGACCTTGAGTTGTTGGATTTTGATTGGTGTAGCAATTTTCAAGGTTACTTTTTACCGGAATAAGGTACTGCGCGTTTCCTGGGTGTCAGGAGTGCCATTTCGTGTT
>CAOJBJ011198026.1:0-19800 GCA_948291685.1 Euphorbia celastroides | reverse complement strand
CACCTGCAACGTGCAAATCACCGTCTATTTGCCCTAACCGGTTAAAAGTAGGCGTGGCCAGTAACGAAACTGTCTCTTTTGCTAAGTCGAATGCAACAATTTTTTGGTCATCGGTTTCATTACCACACAACCAATGTAAATTCCCACAAGCAAAGCATCTGAAACGAAAACCGCCTATATATCCATCGGCTCTTGCTTGAGAATCAATGGAAACTTGTCTCTATGCATTCAACCGCAACCCGAAAACCCAAACCTGATAATCAACAATGCCGGGTGCAATTACCACAACTTTGTAGTTGTCTCGAGAAGAATCGTAACCGAAGCCAACACCGAAATAGGGAAAGTCAAGAGCCTCTGGATCGAAAGGGAAGCAAGTGAGAACTCTTAGCTGGTGGGTGGAAGGGTTCCATAGAGCACGGTTTGCATTCGTTTAGTACCAACAGAAAAACACCGTTGCAATACCCACTTACTTCGATGCTATTAACTAATTCGAAATCAGAAACATGTAATTTGGCCGAGTCGTAATTAGTTGAAATTTGCTTAGATGTTGGGAAAATAAGATTAAGGTGACAGTTGTCTTCAGCAGATCTATTTATAAGCGAATTGTTAAAATCTAGACCATCGATGATTGAGCTGAAAGATTTCGATACACATCGAAAATGCAAAAGCGACTTCAATGGCAACAGCTTTAAAATTTCTCTGACTAGTTCTTGTGGGAGTTGTGCCACTACCTGAAAATTAACCATCTAAAATAATTATAACGAAAATTGAACTTTAATTAATTTGGAAAGCAAATAGAATTTTTTTTTATAATAAGAAAAAAGAAATCAAAACTAACCTTTTGATCCATAAACCCCCTTCTGCGTTTAGCCATAGTCAAACTCAAAATTTTATAACATAAGAGGAAGAGTCCATTGTTGCCTTTAAATAGTTGAATTACTAATTAGTATCCTACACTAATTAGGATTACTAAAACAATTCTTGTTTTACTTTTTCAATCGGTAATTTAGCCATTAATCTGGCCAAATAATTATTTGTTTAAAATAAAAGTAAATTGAATCCGTTATATTTATATCAATTGCACTTGTAATAATCTGTTTTTTTTTTGAAAAGCTGTAATAATCTGTTTTTAGTAAATTAGATTTGAAAACTAAATTGGCAGGCCACTTTTTTTTCACACTTGGTGCCGTGTAATAGCTTTCTAGGAAAGGACAAAACAAAAGAATTGTCATAAATTAGGAATTTTTTAATCTAAAAATTGTCTTACCCCCCAGTTAATTCTGAAAAATTTGAATGATACCATAATTCTAATCAAATAAAACTATATTTGTTCTAAATTAAAATGGAGATGTTTCAAGACAGTTTAACCAAATCGGAGCTCGCTAAAATTTAACAAATTTAGCTTAGCATTAGTAAAGTTCACTAACTAACTATAAATCTATCATTTTAATTGGAATTCTTTGAACTATTAGTCAATTTTTGGTTTCTTATAACCAATGTTTTAAAAATTGGTTTAGGCAGCGCTTAAGGATGTGATTTATTTTGATTTTCTCATATCAGGAGGTTCTAGGCATTTTCTTCACTAAGCGGGTTGAACGTGTTACGAAAATCAAAATTGGACAGCCATCTAAGTGGTGCCTAGCGGAATTTTTAAGAATATTAAAATTGTTTTAACTTAAAAGTTGATTAATTGAACGTTTAATGCTCACTTTGGTACCTCAACTTATCTAGAAAAACCTTTCAGGTACCCAAACTTTAAAAATGATCCCGTAAGTACATCAACTTTCAAAAAATGAACCATTTTACTATCTCAATTCCACGTGTCAATTTTTGGTTGGCGAGTCAATGGTCAAAGGTTGACTTTTTTTAAAAAAGTCAAACTCACCAAGTGTCGACACGTGGCACTGAAGTAGTGAAATGTTGCACTTTTTGAAAGTTGAGGTACCTAATTACGGGGTCATTTTTAAAGTTTGGGTACCGAAAAGGTTTTTCTGGACAAGTTGGAATACTAAAGTGAGTATTAGTCCTTAATTGAATAATATTTTTTGTTCTTTCATAATTTTTCAATATTAATAAATACTAAAAATATGTAAATATAAATCCTTCAACTGTCCGACTAGCACCAAACGCTTTTTAAAATACTACTTATAAGTTATAACACAATATTTTTTAAAATCAATTTTTATATATAACTACTTTAAACTAACTAACAAAGGAAAATGTATTTAGTGAATTGTGGCATAAGTCATTCTTTTTTGTATTTATTTAAAGTAATATATAAACCAAACACTTCATATAACAACAAATTGGGCAGCAAAACTTTTGTTTAGTTTAAACACCAAACAAACATTAATCATTATACAAATGTGAAATTTGTACAACAAGGATAATTCATAAGATCAAAATCACATAAACAAATAGTTCAAAAAATTGATGACAAAAATCATGGGCTATAAAATGAAGAACCACACTTGCACTTCCAACCCTCAGGCTCATAATTAGCATAATCAACACCTAAATGCTTATGATTTTTGCTAATCACTTGAATTGCTTCACATGGACTACAACCATAGCACTTGTGCTCACAAATTGGAGGACTTGACCCTATTTTCCCCAACCCTCTTGCAAATTCTTCACCGTTTTCGACCCGAACACCCGACCCGGATCCAAACCCGGACCCGTTTCTTGCCTCCAATGAAGCTTCTGCAACTCAAAGTGTGATGACCAAATGAGATTATATTAAGACATAATGATTGGAATTAGAGAATGTCTAACCTGTTTGATTGAAACCAACAGCAAAAGGCCTGCTTGTTACAGAAACAAAGCAGCAAAAGCTCACTATTTGGAGGCAAAGAAGAATATAACAGCAGATTCTTGAACCCATTTGGCTAAATGATGGCGTTGACAATTGGGTTTGTTTAGAGACAGAAAAGATGGAAACTTTATGATTACCCACAACTCAAAGTTCATGAATTTGTTGCATCATATTGTAAAGATTGTAAAAGGAAAGAAACCAACTAAAAAGAACTCCCATTAGGCTAAATGATGGTTTTGACTTTGAATGATGAACTGGGTTTGTTTAGAGAGAGAGAAAGATGGAAACTTTATCGTTACCCACAACTCAAAGTTCATGAATTTGTTGCATTATATACAAAGTTGGTAAAAGGAAAGAAACCCACTTAAAAAAACTCCCATTTTCCCAGAAAAACTGAAGCTTTACTTTCACAAGCAAAGGATTCTAATCGCTTATCAAAACTGCAACTTTTCGTTTTGACAACTCAAAAAACCCAAGAAAAAAAAGCTTATCTTTGTGTCTATTGTGTAGGATGATGCAGTGCTTTGTTCTATTCTTTTCCTTGATAATGTCATACTATAAAAGGAAGCGAGAGAGATAGGAAAATGCAGAGATTCAGAGAAAAAAGGGAAAAGAAAAGCATCAATATCTGAAACTTGCAGTTCTGCAAGAAGATTTAATGAGTTAGTTAATGGATTTAAATTAGTCAACCTTTTCACTGGATGGTAGGTGGGAAGCAAGTAGGATATTTAATCTGAACCGTTCAATTTGATCATCAAATGTGATGATAATAAAGAACTTTTTTGTGGTCCAAGTTTCTTTTCTGGTATGTTTTGATGGAAACATTCAATTGCAGAATTCAATTCTGTTTCTTTGCTTGATAATGTATTGGATTTCATTGAACTCAAACTTATGTTACTGTTTAAACTTCAAATTTGAGCTGTGAAAGCTCTTTGATTGGTGTTGCAATAAAGTGCCGGACCGAAAAGGGATCACTCTAGGGGTTAACAATGGACAAACTATCTCCACTCTTATAATTCGAACTGGTGACGTTTAAGATAGTTGCTTCTTTTGCTGGTACTATAAAGCTTAAAAAACAAAGTGTTATTATATGTTGATTTGATCATTCAATGTAATGCATCAGTAGCAAGTACAACATTTTCCACAGAAAGAAGTGAGAAAAAGTATAACACTTCTAAAATTTTCTGCAATTACGTTTCTCTTTACAAAACTACCATTTGTCCAAGAAAATTTTCATTATTCGTGGTCATTGTCCAGGGTAAATTTTTTTTACCCAGTGATTGTTGCAGAAGATACTCTTCTTTACATTTAGATAACTGAAAAAAACAACCAAAAAGTCCAAAATCTTCTTGGGAATTACACCCAATTAATATGTTGGAGAAAAAAATAAGAGAGAAAATGGCAATTTTGGATCCTTGAAACACATTGAATGTCTTAGGGAACTTTAACTTGAACAATTAGTCAAAATCTGAGTCAAACATAGTATTTGATAAGTCATCAAACAGAATGTTGTACTGTTAGTTACATCAAAATTGGTAATCTTTGATATTGCAACCCTTAGAACTCATCAAAAACTAATAGAAATTCAGCAATTTTATTGCCACCGAGCCAAGTTTAGCAACCTGAACTATACAATATCGAAAAAATTGGCTTTCATATAAATCATAAATTGCCTTTCTGTCCTCTTCAATGCAATTTCTCAGACTTGTTAATGATAACATGCATCAATTCTTTCCTACAAACCAAACATGTCCACCACATTTATGGAGAATCAGCAAATGATTGCGTGATAAACTAAGTAGTCAGTAAAGATTAGTACTTCTTTGTTTTAATTTCTACTTGTAGTGTCTCGTGCGATACACGAATACGTCATTTGCAGTTATATTAAATTTATAAAGTGATAAGTTTAAAAAGATATATTTGTTGATAGATAAGTTTAATAGATTATTATAAAATTTTAATTCATTTAATTAAAAACTTGAAAATAATTTATTGTTGAAAAAATCAAATAAAATCAATGAAAAAAATTAAATTTCAAAAAATAGATTTATGACATATATTAATAGATAATTATTCATTTTATTAATTAAGAATTATATTAATTCATGATAATTATTCAATTTTTAATTTATAAGGGCAAAAAAGTCATTTGCTACTTCTTTGCTTTTATTGTCTAGTTGCAACTCATACACTAAATCTCTTCGTCATATAGAGTATGAATAAGTTATTTCGGGTTTACTCAATCAAAGACCCGTAAAAGTTCATTCTTTCTACGGCAGTAGGCAAGCAAAAATGCAATATAAGGACTGAATCAAACATCTAGAGAACTGACAAAGACATTTGCATAAGTTGGCTTGACAATACAATCAAGGACTCAAGTAATTTAGGTAACAAGTTTGGTTCATAACATAAGCATAAATGAGTAAGGCTAAATGCATCAGGAACTTTTGAACTTGTCCCGAATAGCCTCTCGCTCCCCTAAACTTTCAAAAGTTCCTCTCGCCCCCTGAACTTGCAAAAACGTTTCTCTTGTCCCCCTTCAACTTGTGAAAAATGCACCATTTTGCTTCTCAATGTCACGTGTCAACTTCTGATTGATTTGACTTTTCAAAAAAGTCATCCAATCAAAAGTTGGCATGTGCAATTCTAAGGTTTAACGTTACTTTTAAAATAAGTTTAGGAAGGCGAGAGGAACTTTTTTTGTAAGTTAGGGGGGTGAGAGGAACTTTTAAAAGTTCCGGGAGCAAGAGGCAATTTGGGACAAGTTCCGACTGTCCCAATGTATTAGGCCAAATGAGTAATGGAAACCAAGTTGCACTTGATCAAATCCTACCCAACTATTAATGATCAAAAGGACGGTAGTTGCATCCATTAATGACATTTGAGGCTAACTATGTACTACAAGAATCAAATTTGATATGGACATGACATTCTCGTACAACCAACTACTTCCCTTGATTAGCTGTTCTAAAAACAAAAAGTAAATATAGTCACAGTCTGAGTTCATAGACAGATAAAGGCAAGCTCAGAAGAGAACAAATCAAAGCCAAACTGTGAAAACATAGCATATTAATTGTCAAATGATGATAATAACAAGGAAATAAAGAGAATTCTAGTGTGTGCTTAAGAGTCCAACAAGGACATTAACACAAAATAAGAAAGAAAAAAACTTGTCCTCTTTATCGACCGCAAATAGCACCACCATTTTCATTTCAAGGCAAACATTTATACATTCTCCAGCATACCAAAGTATCTCAATAAGTAAACTGTATCAAGAATACAACAACAATTTCCAGTATTTAATTCAACCCGAAAAGAGCTAAGATTGTTGAAAACCTGCTTCGTTTCCTTGTTAAGAAGATGGCTTGTGGCTGTCATCTTTCTTAGGATAAATGGCTTCAACAAGAGCCTCGAATTCTTCCTTCACTCGTTCAAACACACCCGGTCCTTTAACTTCATCAACTGGTGTATCCTCATTGATGTCATCACTTGTTCCATGTGTTTCCTTGTGGTGCTTTGGAACATGAATTATTGCCTCGATCTCTTCTTTCGCTCTCTCGAAAATGTTGGGCGATTTCACACCTTTATCTCCTGCATCAAAGAACGGGAAAAAAGCACTAAGTTTCCTCCTCTACTAATCAACACACTTGCACACACTGAAAAGCTTCAGTTCAGCTAATGAACACGGAACTGCATTGATTACAATCGAACCCTAAATCATTGATTTCAAGGGAAAAATTCACCTGACTTTGATCAAATTCGCCAATGAACGAATAAAAAAAGAACTTAGTTCTCCCTCTACTAATCAACACACTTGCACACATTGAAAAAGCTTCAATTCAGCTAATGCATATGGAAATGCATCGAGTCTAATTGAAGCCTAAATCATCGATTTCAAGGGACAAATTCACCTAATTTTGATTAAATTTGACAATGAACAAACAAAAAAAAAGCAGTTAGCCCCCCTCTACTAAACCGGCACACTTGTACACATTGAAAAATCTTCAGTTCAGCTAATGAACATAGAAACATATCAATTCTACTTGAACTCCAAATCATGGATTTCGATGCACAAATTGACCTAATTTCGATCAAATTCCCCAATGAACGAGGGATAACAAACAAAAACTAATAAATTATTCATATGGACAATTAAAATATTAAAAAAAAAACAGGATTACACAAAGCCGATGATCGACTGATCGCAGACTTCTCGAGACGATTAAAACTAATAAAATGAACTGGAAAGATCAGCTTTTTTCGATGTAAGCTAGCAAAGCACCGATATTTGAGCTAAAAATCGGCTTTTTACGGCCGATGATGACATACCTGACGGAGATCTCGGTTCTGATTTTGGTTCCGCCATTGCAGTTGCTCTCTGAAGCTTTTTGGGGTCTGTGAATTTCTGGTGATCATCGTCATTTTGGCGTTTGATTAGCGAAAAGCTAATCTCGATTGAGCAGATTGATCTTAGCCGTTGAAATGTTGGTGACGTGGACGGTCAAGATGGCGGTTGCACATGCTTTAGGATGGTGTTGTGACACATAGTTGAATGCAACTAATGGGTTATTGATAGTGGGCCTACACCTTTTCATAAGTTTCCTATCATGGCCCAACCATTATTTTAATAAGTAACAATTTTGTTAATGTTATGAATATATGGATGTTACATGATGTCCATTCATCAATTTTATTTTTTTGTATTAACTTGTATAATTCATGTCTCTTGTTCATGAGTTTTGCCTATAAATAGAGGTTTATTATAGTCTTTGTAGAGTGTGAAAATAATGAGAATAAGAAGAAAATGAGTAAGAGATTGCTGCATTCTTTTTCCATCTTTGTTGTACTCTACTTTCTTATTAATTTATATTCTTGTTGATTAAATTATCTACAACACGTTATCAGCACGAATTCACTCTTTCGATAACAAGAATATTTTTTAGTGGATCGATGTTGAAGTTTTTCTTTTCAATCTTTTATTTCGTTACTATTCTTATTATTATTGCAATGTTATGTTATTTTATTAATCAGTTCATTTTTTTATAGAATTTATGCATATGTGGAATGATGAATCTTCAACAATTATTCAGAATTTCTATAGCCGAGTTCATTCAAAGATATGAGATGTATTGTGAGTTTATTTTGTATTTTTTTTTAACTTGAAATGAAGAACGTTATAAGAATTTCTACTTGAAGTGGAAGAAAATAAAATTTAATGAACTTCCATCAAAATCAGAAAAATAAATTTGATTTCACTTGAAGTGAATTGATGGATAATTTCCACTAGATAGTGAAATGTAAATTGATAAATACCTTTCACCCGAAGTGGAATACAGATTGATAAATCAAATTGATCAATGTTCACCGAAAATGGACTGTAAGTTAATGAATGATATCCACCCGAAGTGGAATATAGATTGACGAAATAATTTCCACCAGAAGTGAAACTAAATTGATGAATCACTTGTAGTGGGAAATTAAATTATTGAAAATATGATTGATGGATAATTTTCACCGAAGTGAAAATTTGAATTGTTGAACACTTTTTATTTTTACTATTGTGTGGATTGCTGTTTTTTTCTTATGAATTGAAACAAAATACTTGTAATTTGGAATGTAAAATTAAATAAATTGATGTGCTTAAATTGTGGACAAGGCGACAAATAGTAATTATTTCCCGTTAATCGATTGCCAATAAATCAATAATGATTAAATATTGATTAGTGATCCAATAATATTAATTACTTATGATGATATCCATTAATGGTGGTCTCTCTCACATCAGCTCAAAAGGCGCAAAAGGTTCATATATCCGTTAGAATTCCTTTCAAATTTTCAAATTTCAAACCTTTTTCTTTAATAACGGCCAATCCCCAAATTCCTCGAGCACAAATCCCCAAATTCAGTAATCGATCCTTTCCTCTTAACAAAAACCCACAAGCAGAACAATCCGTTTCCATTAATGGCGTCTTCCGGGAGATGGCTGAAATCCCTAATTATGTCCAAAAAGCTTCCTTCACCTGATCATGTAAGCTAAAATTCCTTCTTATTTGAAAAGTTTTTCTGCAAATTTAGGGGTTATTGTGTTTGATTTTTGGGTTTTGGCTTTGGCAGGAAAATGGAAAACCTAGGGATCGTAAAGGGAAGAAGAAATGGAAGCTGTGGAGGACCTCATCGGAGGGGCTGAAAAGGGGTCAAGTTGCAGCGTCGGAGATTTCGGATTTTTCGGTGTTTAGAGATGAGGCTTTTGCTGCTGCTATGGCTACTGTTGTTAGAGCTCCCCCTAGGGATTTCATGGTGATCAAGCAAGAATGGGCTGCCATCCGAATTCAAACCGCGTTTCGAGGATTATTGGTAATTTCTGTTTATTTTTTCATTGGATTTCATCAAATCTCTCTGAAATTGCTGTTCTTAGATCTGAGTTGTAAATTATTAGTCTGCAAGTGTATGAGTTAGATTAAACAACTAACAGAGGAGAAAGGGAAAGATTTTGAGGCTAAAATTTTCTGTACCTAAGTATTTTGTGATTGCTTCTCGGTATTTAATTGTTTCAGTGATGAAATCGCATATATATGAAGTAAATCCCTTTATTTTCATGATTCTGTATAGGAAATTAGATGATTTGATCCTTCTTTGTAGCATCTCTTGATATGGACATTGAAAGTACCATGAAATCGGATTCAAAGTGTGTTTGAATAGTCATGAACTGAAACACTTGAGTTAATCTCTTTCAAGGGATTTGTTCCAAAGGGTCCCTTGATTTGAAACCTTGGCTCGAAATTGTCTCGGTCACTGTTTGATATCTCTTACTTCAGTATTCCACCATGTTTATGGTTAGTGATGAAAGTAATGAAGTTGAACTGAATTGTACTTGCTTCATTTTGCTGTTCACCTTAGGCAAGGCGAGCTTTGAGGGCATTGAAAGCAGTGGTGAGGATCCAAGCCATATTTCGGGGCAGGCAAGTCAGAAAACAAGCAGCTGTGACCCTGAGGTGTATGCAGGCTCTTGTCAGGGTTCAAGCCCGAGTTAGGGCTCAGGGTGTGAGAATTTCTTCAGAAGGCCAAGATGCAATGCATTTACTTGATGAACTACCTGATCCTGCCAAGCCAGCTGAGGTATCACAGCTTATGTTCCGGTCTTATAGTGAACAGTTTTTTCCCATTTTGCTGTAATTTGAGTATTTTGGTGATTTTCTCGATTTCAGCAAAGCTGGTGCAACATGAGGGGAACTGTGGATGAAGTCCGAGCAAAGTTGCAAATGAGGCAAGAAGGGGTTATCAAGAGGGAGAGAGCTATTGCTTACACCCGGTCTCAACAGGTGATTGATTATCTCTGAAACTTTAGTGTATACTTAATGGAAGATTAAATTGTTGAGTGAAGATTAACAAGTAATTAATCCGCTAGTATGTAGCAATTTTCTTGCTTTAAGGTAGTTTTCTCTTATGCATAGAGCTACTATTCAAAGGAGGGTCGGTTTTGGATTGTTTTCCGGCTACTGTCCCGAAAAGTTCTCTCACAAACTTTTCTAAGATTAATAAATTTGGGCGATAAATAGCACATTTTGCTCATTCAAACTAACTAATTACAAAATGTACGATATTGTTTTTGCAACACGAAAATTTGATTCATTTATAAAAAAAAACTCGAAATGGAACTTTTTGTGACAACCACAAGGAAAGGATTGTCATTTAGACATGTTCAAGGTTGTTTCTTGTAAAATTAGGCTTATTTCTCTATGAATGTCTCCGTTGATGCGATGAATATTACTTTCCCTGTAATTGTTATTTGATACAAAATGTGTACTTTTGATCCAGCAGTCAAGATTATGTGGCAGTCCAGCCAGGCTAAACAAGGGATCATCACCTTCCACTACCAAGAATCAACGGACCAAAATCAGCAGCCCCGGAAGGAGTTGGCTAGACAAATGGATGGCAGCCAAGCCCTGGGAAACCAGACTCTCAGAAGAATTTCCCCCAGATTCACCCGAAACAACACCATTTTCCCGAAAAAGTGAAGACAACATAGCCAGTTTCTACTCATCATCAACTCACAACTCAGTCAAAGTGAGAAGAAACGTCATCTCCACAAGAGTCCTAGCCAAGCCTCCAATGGAACTTCGCCACATGGCTCGGTCATCTTCAGGCCCGAGCTCTGAAAGCTCGAGGTCCACTTCATCTACACCCGTTTCTCCAATCCCTTCATCGAGCAACGTAATAATGGTGGACAAAGTGGTTGATGACCGAAAACCGAGCTACATGAATCTCACGGAATCAATCAAGGCCAAACAAAGAAGGAATTACTTGCCAAGGTATCAAATGGAGGATCAGTTTTGTGCAATGTCAATGCCTCTTTCGGGTTCGAGTGATCTTTATCCTCCAATGCCATTAAGACATGATGAATTTAGGAATGTAAGGTATTGATTGATTGAGTTGAAGTTTGGTTTTGACTTTTGATTGAGTTTAGTGAGTGATTGAGTTTAGTGAGTCAACTGCTAGTTGCCCTTTGACTACTTGAAGTATCAGAATATGATGAAATTATACATTTCAGTTATATACGTATAGGTGTTTGAAGTAGTTAAGTTATAGAATTGAAACTAAGCTATGGTTTTGTGCGGTTTGCAAAGTCTAGTGTTGAATTGTTTTGCCAATCAAATTTTATTAGTCTCATTTCATCAAAAAAAAAAAAATTCAATAGTCTCATGTGTTGTTTTATTAACCACCTTAACTCAAGATATAAAACAATAGTTACTGTTAATTATTGAACTGTTGTTAACTATAAGCCAACCTTTTTTTCGACATGGCAATGAAACAATGGCAATTAATTCCCACTGGTAATGAGACAGGCCAAAAGAAGAATTAGCTCCTAACATCAAGATACAATGTGGCTACCCATATTCATCAAATTCATGCAGATTTCATAAAGAAATGTAAATCATGAAGTTAACAAAGGTTGATTCTATACTGAACCATCGAAAAAGAGAGAAAGCTGAGTTCTATTTATGCTACAGTCTACAAAGGAATTGGCAATTCGAAAAAGATTATTCCAGATATATTTTGGATGAACCTACGCAGTGACCCTGAACCGACCTTTGGCTATTCTTCGAGCAATGACTCTTCTACCCCCCTTTGTCGCCTTCCTGCTCATATAGCACACAGAATTCAGCAATTAATATCTCACACACGGAAAATAGTTATTATAAACATATACATATAATCTTAATTATAGGCATCTTTAGATGCATTTCAAATGAAAGACAGCACAGAACGAACTCGAGAACAGCCAAGACAAAAGCAATGAATCCGATCCAAGGAAGGCAGGCACAACATGAGACATTGCCTTCATCAATGGCAAAGCAGTAACAGAGGTTCTTATTTGAACTAAACTGAACTGAACTGAATGAATAAGTACTTTGAAACTTGTGTAAATGTTTTAGTTATTATTGAACTAAGGCTACTAAGCTAGCTGAATGGAAATTGGAAAATGAGTTAAAAAGAACAAAGACTAAGCCCTTTTATATACAGTTATACACCAGCTTCAGGAAGCTAAGTATAACTGAAAACATGCACAACAAGGAGCTCTCTGTTCATGGCAGTAGTGCCTTGGGATTAAGTATTGATTCTTTTACCAAAAGTATAAAAAATTACAAATTGTGACTTGTTTGCTTCTCAAAGAAAATAAAGATGAAGCTGTGAAGGGGATAGAAGATAAGTACCGTGCAAAGAACCCGTGATTTCTTTTACGCCTTAAGGTACTAGGCTGGAATGTCCTCTTAGGGAACAACAGCATCGGTTCATCTGATGACTCAACTGAATAACACAAGCAGAAGGTTATAAATCATAATGCGTAAATCAGAAAGGATATGAAGCAGTAAGAATAATCCATCAGTTGCTTGGTTCATTAAGAACATATTTTGATGGTCCAGCTATGGACCAAGAACATTTAACAGGATAGGTTTGGAATGTCAAAGACAAATCCATCATACACAACTTTTCCTAGAACAGAGCAAAAATAAATCCATTTCCCCTGCTAAAAGAATATAAATATCTAGAGAATAAGGATGGGATATCCAATTGTCCTTTTCTTTCGAGCAAAGAAGCTCGCTTTATTTTCAATTGAGACCTCAACTTTGAGAGTCCAAAGACTACTCCCTAAATGAGCCCTGTAACAAAATATTACACTTTCCCATATCTAGATCGTATAATCCTGATTCGGTACTCTCTAGCAGATGATGACGCCTCTATACATATGTTTCTGAGATTTGAAACAAAGTTCTTTGCCACAAGTCGTGCTATGATTCTGATGCATACCAAGTTATAGATAAAAGATGGGAAACCATGAAATTCTCACTATAAAGCACAAGATGTACCCATTTAAAGGTGCTTAACAGGACAATGCGAGTTCTAATGCACCAATTCCTGCCAAGTTCAGCAAGTAACACAATGTGACAGGTGAGAGAGAGGTATTAGGCCTCCAAAACATTATTCATCAGAACAACCCACCAATCTAATGATATACTATCACTCGAAACTCTGATCAATTGCCAGAAAATGCAACAATCCAAACTCCAGGGCAACAAATCATCTAAAGCAAATCCCCAATTACCAATGTTAAAATTCCCGACAGCAACACAAGTTCACCGATTCTATAGTAGCTATCACCAAAGTTAGTTAATGAAACAATTCAATGATAGAGAGAGGAAAAGTACCATCAGGCAAGAAGAAGCGGAGAGAAGGGAGACCACATGGATACAAAAACCCTTCATTCGCGAGTCTTTTGATGGAATCGTTATCGTTTTGGGGCAAGTGAAGAGAGTTCTGAAGTTTCGAAAGTGAAGGGAACAGCTGAGGGGTAATTCGAAGGCCGTGAGTTGAAATCTGAGAACTAGCGCTACTGTGGATCACCGGATTCAATAATAACACGCGATTCATCAACGAAGCTCCGGTTCGAATCAGGGATTTGGATGCCATTTTCTTCAACTAAAACCCTAATGAGCTTCAAAAATGATAGAACGGAAAAGAGTCGAAAAGAAGAAACACAGAGTGATAGTGAAAGAGAAGAGGAAGGCTTATTGGGCCTCTATAAGCCCATTATCTACGGGGAGAGTAAATTCGGTTTAACTGGACCGAACCGAATCGAATTGCTTTAATTAAATTATGGAATTTGATTATAATTTTATGAAATATTAAACTTTTAATATAAATTTATTACAAAAATCGGCTGCAATTTAGTTTGATTCGAATTCTATTATAATTTTTTTTCGATTTGGTAAAACTTATAATACAAATACGGTAAATTAGTTGAACCTGGTTCTATTCGATATGAATAAATCGAATGCTCTCAGCTTCTAATGAGCCCAAAAACAAACTATTTTCGTTTGAAAAATTGTAAATTTTTCATAAAAATATTTTTTTAAAAAATCATTTTTATTAGTCTTTTTTTCTTTTCACTTGATTTTTGCTAACAAGTATTATTATTTGTGGTAGTTTGTTGTTTGCGTCTGCAGTTGTTATTTCATTGTTGCTGATAAATTTTTGTTGTTAGTTATTCATTATTCCAGAATAGGATCAATGCAATAGTGACCAAAACACTCGAAACGCTTAAAAGTATAGCATAATGCCCACTTATTAGTGTAAAAAATAATAGTTTTATAATGTGAGACAAGAGTTACAAGCAAATCAAGGTTGACCTTCAATTGCTAGACTCCAAGTTGTTCACATTGTAATAAACCAAATTCGAATTTCATTTATATACAATAATAACAAGCAAAAATCGTATCATTCAAAATCGAAACTGCATATCCAATCAAGCCTTCTAGAAGTAGAGAAATCGAATTTGCTCGAACATTTCAGAATCAGTATAAAAAGTACTATCAATATTCATAAAACTAATACAAATGTTTAAAAAAGATGAAACAAAAGATACAAGTCCAACAAACCAAAAGACTGTAACAATCTTGAATAGAAAAGATAGATCAGAGAAGAGATTAAGGGAAAGAAATAGGGATTTGAGAGAGAAGAATATAAAGAGAGGAGAAATTCTGAAATTCTTATTCGATAATCCTTGAAGAGTACATTTGCTCTAATTATACCCTCAATAACAAACACCTAATTAGTAATGAACTCCTAATTAGTAACGAACTCCTAATTAGGAACGACAACGGGCTATTCCTTCTAGAATTAAAAGCTATACTAGGAATAAAACTAATAACGAAATATACTAATTAACCACTATAATCCGAGTATGTGACAATGTCTCCCCCTTGAGTGCATTCTTGTCCCCAAGAATGGTAAAAATCTGGAAATTTGCTGCTGAAAAACTGTTCTTCCTCCCAAGTAGCATTGACTGCAGGCATATCTTTCCATAGAATCTGCAACTGTCGTTGTTCCTTATAACCTACATGAACTGTTCTGACATTCATCACATTCAAAGGCTGTACTTCAAGAAGTTTTGCCTCAGGTTGAGTGAGTTGAATTACAGGCTCTTCTACTTCATTGATCATTGACATCGCAAACAATGAAGACTTGATACCCTTCAATCCTTTAATAACCATCTTATGCAGTGATTTTAAAGACATGAGTTTAAGAGTTGACTCACTTGAGATGCCCTGCAATTCCATCAATTTTCCTTCTTGATAGAGCAGTAACTTATTCTTGTCATGGTCAAAAGTAACAGGTGAGTGAACTCGCATCCAATCTGTGCCCAAAATCAGGTCAGTCTCCTAGTTCAATGACCTTAAGACAGAATTGGAATTTCATTCCATTCATTGTCCAAGGACAATCTTCACATCTGGCTCTCATTTGTAATTGTCTTCCATCAGCTACTGTGACCGCTATAGGCCTCACCGGAACCACTGGTATCTTGGTCTCTTCTACCAGTTTCTTGTCAATAAAACTGTGGGTGCTTCCACTATCTATAAGAATCACTATAGGCCTTTTCTTGATGACTCCCTTAAGTTTGATGGTTGAGCCAGTGAAACCCCCATTCAAAGCATTAATTGAGAGTGAAAGTTGCTCCTTCATAGCTTCCTCTTGGACTTCATCAACCTTATCAAATGTGTTCATAACTTCTCTCTCCTTCTATTTCATCACCTTTAATAGCATTCAATTTATTGGCAGTAACAGCACATTGGTAACCTGGAAAATATTTTTCTCCACATCTCCAACACATTCCAGAATTTCTTTTGGGGTTGGGATTTGGATTGGTAAGTTTGATCGCATTCTGTTTTGGAGTTGGAATGAATTCATAGGGTTTGGATTGGTTGTTAGAGTTCCAGGTTTTATGATTCAGGTCAAGTGAAGGTTTGTGGGTTTTCCTGGGTTTAAAAGACTCATACATCCCTCAGATATTGTTCTTGCTGCTTAGCAATCGTAATTGCAGAATACAAATCACTTATAGGTTGAGTTTTTACTCCCGATCGGATCTCCGGTTTCAGTCCTGCTACAAAGGCTGAGACATAAAACTCTTCCTCGATGGCTGGAAATCTCTGCTCAACCTTAAGCTTGATGTCTTCGAAATCTTCTTGATAAGCTTTTACTGAAGAAGATTGTCTTAACTGATTAAGTTGCTCAACCACATCAGCCACTTCAGTATCCTGAAACCTTTTCCCGATTTCCTCCAGGAAAATATTCACATCGGCCCCCGGATGATTGGGCGCCCAATTCTTGTACCACTTCTCTGCTCGACCTTGCAAATACAGCCCTGCCAGATCCACCTGCTTCTCCCCCGGTACTTCGAAGATTTGAAAAAATTTCCAGCACTTATTAATCCAAACTTCGATTTCTGTTCCATAACACATAGGAAGTTCACATCTAGGCAAAAGCTTTGGCATCATTCCCGCCCTCGCTTCAATATTAGGCACAGAAGCAGTATTACTGCGTAGGTTAGGGTTTGTTGGAATTGAGAAGTTAGGTATAGTAGCGTTAGGTGGGTTTAGGTTTTGGGAAATCGGTTGACTAGGACCAGTGCCTAGTACAGATTCAGTAGTAGGAGGATGAGGGTTTGGGAAGCCATTATTGAGACCTTGAGGACTAACCTGAGCAGATGAAGAGAAAGAAGCCTTGATCAGATCTTGTAGCTTCTGTTGAGAATTAATCAATAGCTGAATTGAATCATTCTGGATTCTTCTCATCAGTTGTTGATCGGATCTCACTGTTTCCAAGATCTTCTGCTGCATCTCCTGCATCTGTGTCTGAATCGCTCCCAATTGTCTCTCAGTTTCTTCGATCTTGGATGAGTTTTGTTGCAATTTTTGCTCCATTGAATCCATAGCAACCTTCTGTGAGTTTACAGTTTTACGTTTAACCATAAACAGCCGAGAGATCAGCTAGCTTGATACCAATGTAACAAATGTAACAATATTGAATAGAAAAGATAAATCAGAGAAGAGATTAAGGGAAAGAAATAGGAATTTGAGAGAGAAGAATATAAAGAAAGAGGAGAAATTCTGAAATTCTTATTCAATAATCCTTGAAGAGTACATTTGCTCTAATTATACCCTCAATAACAAACACCTAATTAGTAATGAACTCCTAATTAGTAACGAACTCCTAATTAGGAATGACAACTGGCTATTCCTTCTAGAATTAAAAGCTATACTAGGAATAAAACTAATAACGAATTATACTAATTAACCACTGTAATCAGAGTATGTGAAAGACAAACAAATTAATGGAAAGAAAAGCCAAGTTCCCAAGTTTGGAACTTGCCACTCATTTTACATATAGCCAATTACCAAGTTTAAAAAAAAAAAGCCTAAATCAACCAAATATTTAGCCAAAAAATCAATAGGAAACCGAAAATTGAGAAAAAAAAGAATGTATATTTATATATCAACTGATCACTAATCAACACAACTGCAAGTGTATACAGAATCGCCAGTTATCGATCCCCCTGAAATGCAGAAATCCAATCCGAGGCTACAGCATGTGTTTCTGGCTCAATAGGATGCGAAAGCCATAGTGGAGTTATTGCAACCTAAATTAAAAATAAACATCAGAAAACGAAATGTATACCGGAAAAGAGTCTCTAATTTCAGTTTTTGTACTTACAAATCCGTTTTCTACTGCTCTGAAATCCAAATCATCATCTGCTTCTTCCTTCTCCATGTCTGTGAACTGCGAATGTATTTGTAACATTCTCAGAATTTCAACATAAACAAGCCATTAGATGTCACTTAGAAGGCCTTTAGAGATTCACCTCAAGACGAAAATACTTCTTAACACGAGCATTGTCTGACTTCCCAGCAGCCCCAACTGTCTCGATCTCCACATTCTTCTTCTGTGTGGTCAAACGGCGAGCTGCACCCTATAGAAAAAGGTAACAAAATAGTAACACTAGTTCAGAGACACGATAATAATCTTCTTTCTGAAATGATTTCAAAGAAAAACAGTTGCTCACAGCAGCAGAGGCATCTCGACTGAGTTGTGCAAGCTGAAGGCCAAGGCTCTGTTGATTGGACATGAAATGTCCTGGTCCAGCCGAGGGGTGCCGGTTGGCTGACACAGCTAGCCAACTAGGTGAAGATCTCCACATACTTTGCCTAGTTTGCTTGAAACCCTGAGTAATTAGACACATAGAGTAAGCACAAATAGAAGGTACAAAGACATAGCAATATCAAGTGAAACTTTGAAAGCTATAAATAGTTAGAGATTGAATTCTACACGATTAGTTTAAGCCTCATATCATAGATTTCCTTATGAGGCATAAACTACACAAGAGAAACAGCTCAGTGAAGGAAAATAATTTTGTTCAGAACCACTAGATCCCTTGTCCAAGAACCTTCATCGATGTTGTAAATGACTCATCCAAATGAAAATCAATTCACCAAATTATTTGATTTGGTGCTGGTGAAACATAGTTTTCCTCAACAGTAGCCTTATAATGATATTTAATGCAAAAGACAATTTTTATACCAAGCATTAAGTTGTCAAAGAGTCAGCTTGCAGAGGCTATTATTGCAAGGATTGCATATCTACATGGTTGATCATTACCAAATTTTATCTTATAGGTGTACTATAGAAACCAAAAACACAACTTTATCTTCGAACCAAAATTTTGAAAAAAAGAAAAGAAAACGCTTGGATTTTTCTACTTAATAGAGCAAATTTGCCTCTCCTCAAATAGTGAATCTTGTGTTATCTTTGTGTGAGCCAGTAAGAGTGGGGAGAGGAAGCAGATTATATTTCATTATATCACAAAAAGCTTCCATCTTTACCCTAGGGGAAGGCGATGACCATTGCATAAAAGCACTTTCCATTTTCATAAAGTTCCAAGTTCCAACTATTCTATATCCTGAAAAATGCATCAACCAGAGGTAGGCAATGATCTATGTACAATGACCATGACTCAATCCTTAGCATTTAGCACAAAAAGTTCTCACCTTGTGAGCTGATGGGGAAGTGGGTATCTCTATATGTAGCGAGCAACTCTTTGGAAAAGCCCCCTTCTCGATATCTTTGATAGCTGCATTTATCAAAGGCAGGCAAATGGCAACTGCATCTTTAAAGTCGCTCTCTTGGCTTTCGTCTTTCTTCCTATAACAGTTTGGGACTCTAAAAATATTTCTTATAAACAAAAGCAGGAAAGAAGAACAAAGTACACTTCATTGACACACCAGTTTAGAGATATTGATAAAGATGGGACACCAGAAATTAAAGCCTCTCGAGCACCAGCAACAACTCCTGAGTAAAACCTGAAGGTGTTCGACATACATTTTAATCTTCATTCTTTAACAAACCGATTAAAATTGATGTGTAAAGCTCACTAGAGTACTTACATGTGATTACCGCAGCTTGATCCTTTGTTAATTCCACTAATCACCTGCAATCAAATCAAATATAGTTCCTCAACAAATGAATAATACCGATTGGCGATAGCTAAGGCAATCTCTAGCATAACAGCATTCTAAATCTAACCAGCAAAGGCTTTGTCCACGAAAAAAGTGCTCCAGACAAAGCTAATGAGACACAATCTACAGGAGTCCCTG
>CAOJBJ011197714.1:0-11378 GCA_948291685.1 Euphorbia celastroides | reverse complement strand
AACATGGTAAAAGAGGAAGCAAACGTGTGCTAGAAGGAAAGTTGTATGTGGTACCTGCACATGATAAAAGAACTGAGTGAGCAGATAAAATAACATGTTATGATATAGTGTGTTTCTTGCTTTGTAGCTTACATCATTCATTCTCCATGAAGGAAATGTATATGAAGCTCCTAAAACTGTAAAGAAATAGTGTGTCCAAAAGTAATTCCCCACATAGCTGAAAATGGCTATCCATAGACTTGCCTGCCACAACATTAAGCTTGAAAGTGAGGCCAACAATCTTTGTTTATAATTGAACTCTCTGAAAGTTACATATACATCAGCCGTTTAAAATTTCAAAACCAAAGAGTCGTCAAAGTGCACAATTATATCTATATTAACTAAATCACAATATGTTAAACACTCGCAGAAATAATATCATACAAGATTGATTATGTTTTCTGAAGATGAAGGAAAAATTCTATGAGCTCCCGCAATTTTAAATTCAAAAGTAATTTCATAATGTTCAAATGACAAAATGTCTCCTCTTATATATAGGAAGAGGAAGAAACATATAATCGAAGAGCACCAACAGAATTTAACATATGAGCAAGCATGTCACATGATAATCATAAACAGAATGTTAAACAATGTATGCAGGATATGTCTGTATAATTAAAGCATGAAAGGTCCTAATATGATATTGAAACAAATTGAAAACAAAGTTTCATTGTCATGTAACCTCTAGATAATAATCTGAGTGAAATTTTAATCTGAAAAGCACTAACCTTGACCCAATAACGATCCTTCCAGGCCAAGATGCTATCAGCCTGCATACTTAAAAGTAAAGGTGAGACAAGAAACATTAGGAAAAGAATATAAATCTCTTCATAAACGTCCTTTAAGTGTGCACATTGAAAAAACAAAAACTCAGGAATTTACCTTTCCAACAAAAATGATTGGAATTAAGAAAGAAGGAACAGCTGAAACCATAGCCAGAAGCAAGTATTCCAATTCTGCGAAGCTCTGCAACAAAAGAAATAGATTCACACAAGAGTTTACTTCAGCAGCTATAGATAAACACAATTAGATCGTAACTAAACAAAACTAAACTAAAAAAACAGCAAAATCGATTCAAATCTGCAATGGCCCCTGAAACTTTACCTCATACAATTTGTACGGAACCACGATGCCCAAACAGAGAGTAAGCCAGAACGGAGTATACAAAAGAAAGAAAAGCTCGCCCCATCTCTTGCTGGCATTAGGAGCCAGCCATCGGCTTGAATTGAGGCTAGCAGAGCTCTTACTCTTAACTGAGGAAACGCAAAACAATAGATCAGATATCGATCAACGAAACACACAAAATCCACCAATGCAAATGGAATCCAAAGAAAAGATCGGAATTACCGGTCATTATGAGATATCGGCGAAATCGACCGCCGGTAAAATCTCGGATCTGAACGGAGAAAAAGAAGAAAGCCGGCGAGAAAGTACAAAGTGGGCAGAGGGGTGCCAGTGCAGTGAGTGATTTTTGTTCGTTTTGTCACGTGGAATCTTAATATGGCTAATTCATTAGTGTTTTTTTTTTTCTTTTATTAAGCCAAAAGCGGATTGCTTTTTAAACAGAAAATAGAACTCGCATTAAAGACTAAAGAGTGCTTTTTGTTGATTTAAAATTTGAATTGTTGATCAATAATTATTAAATCGAAAACTATAGAAGAAGTGTACGACTTTAAACTATTTAATTTTTCTAAGATGGTAAAATGAGCATCATAACTGGTTTGGAATTTGTTACACCACTTAATACTCACAAAATATGGATAGTGTTCATCATATCAAGTTTAAAAGCCTATAAACCAAAAAAAATATTCCAGCGGGTATAATGAACTTTACACATGATTCAAAATCCTTTATATCTGCTATCAAAAAAAAAAATCCTTTATATCTATTATATTAATTGACTATACATGAGGTATAATGACCATTTAACTAGACTTAGTCGCTGTTGTTTTGGAGTGAATGAGACTAAACTGAAATTTAATGGCGGCAAAACGAAACTTAATTATCGACAGAAACTTGATATAAACTTAATGAAACTTATTTGAACTTAATGATACTAAAATTTATACTCATATGATTTGAAATTTAATGAGTTCTATTCTTATTAAAAATTTATTGAAAATGAATGAATTGAGTGCAACTTATTTAAACTTTAATAAAAATTTAATGAGTCTGAACTGAAACTTAATGCATATGAAGTGAATGAAAAATAAGTTGAAAAAAGCAAGGCCTTAGGGCATCTCTAATCCAACTTCATTCATGAAGTTATTTTTCTCCAACCCCATCTCAAATCTTATCTTCAAATTATGAAGTATGAATAGTATATAAAATATTATATTTCTCTATACTTTTTATATTGTTTGATTGGATGGAATGAGTAAAATAATAATATAAAGATAGGTGAGAGAAGATAAAATAATAATACTTTATTTTGATGTAGAATTTGGAATAGGGTTTGAAATAATGGTTGGAGAATGAGACACTGTAACAACTCTAAAATATAGAGTAAAATGAGATTTGAAGTAAAAATTAATTAGGTAGGGTTAGAGATGCCATTAAAGTTTAATAACACCTAAAACAAACAATCAATCTGCTATTACAGACGTTATATCTTGTTCAAAACTCTCTAGACCACCAAACATCAACATCAAAATAATAGATGGCATCTAAAAGAATAAGGAGAAAAAATGAAATGAGTGAAATTATAGTTCATAAATGTTATTTTTCGAAGATTTGAAATACCAGTGACCGAATTGTAATATGTCAATACAATTTAGTTCTGTTCTAAAATCCGAAGCTATCAATGTTTACAATTACATGTCAAATGCAATAATTATTCTTATTCTTTTCTTTCATTTTATTTTTTGAACTATCTTTCATTTTATTTTATTTATCTTATACTTTCATCAATTTATTTCATTTAAGAGATGTCAATTTTAGTTGTTTACAATAAAAACTTATAATTACACATTTCAATTCTAGACTCCATTTATTAGATGAATTTATGTGCGTGTATATAAATAATCGAACTTTCTATTAAATGAAAAATAACTTATGTCTATTTTAGTTATATTTTGATTTAGTTTAGTTTCCCAATTTTCGACAACTACAAAGTACAAACCAAATAAAGTAGGGAAGAACAATTCAAACTGAATAGGAACTGAATTAACCGAATTGGTTAAATTAAAAAACCGAATTGGATTATAAATTTTATCAAATCGAACAAAAACTAAAATAAAATCTGAAATAAATTGAACTTTAGTCGATTTATATGATATATTTTATTATAAAAATTTAATATTTCGTAAAATTATTATCAAATTGAACAATTCAGTTTAGTTCGGTTCAATTGAATCGAATTGCTCATCTCTAAATAAAAACATGAAAATACAAAATCAAATAATAATAAAAAGGTAAAGTAAACGGAGTAATTACCGATGAGTAGCTTTTCTGCTGGAGTTTTCCAGATCTTGTTTGTTATACCTTGCTTGCATTACAGTTGTGAGACAACCTAATAAAAAACCAATCCTCTCTTCAACCGAAATTCGCTCCCTTTTGCCTCTCTTCTGCTTCCAATTTCAAGTTTCCATGGCGAACTTGGAAGATGTCCCCTCCGTCGATCTCATGTCGGAGCTCCTCCGCCGTATGAAGTGCTCCACTAAGCCCGACAGACGCCTCATTGTCATCGGTATCCCTCTTCTTTCTCCTTGTCTCTGCTTTTCAGATCCCGAAATTGGCTCTGCTTCTCGCTTGGAGTTGTTTTTCTTTCGATTATTGTTTGGTTGGTGAGATGAATCGATCAAGTGACAGCCATTGTGCTCTGGTGTAGAATGTGGGTTTAAGGGTTAAATCAATTTTCCTTTTTATTTTTTAATCTATTCTCAGATATATGGCTTTGTTATCAAGCATTGACACTAAAACTTAATTCAAGTCCATTCAAATTCAGGGAATGCAATTCTATTTTAGATGCACGCATTTGGATGTATTGCTTTAAACTGTTGATTTTTCTTAGCTATTCTGGGGTGTTATAAGAGGAAGGAAACAATTTACGGAGTAAAAATTTGAACTTTTTTTCTCAATTTATATTTTAATATGATAAACCCAGGGTTTACTTCTGACATATATCTTTTCGGAGTTGTAAAGATTTTTTATAGGTTCTCCTGAAACCGTAATGCTGCTAGGTTCTCTGTTATGATATTTGTGGTATGGCTGTTTATTGTGGGAATGATGTTAATTTGCTTCTTGGAGTCTTGTGCTCAATTTCATGCAACTGACAATGAATTTGTGAGCCTTGTATCGGCATTTCTTTCTCACGTCTTACTGCTTGTGTGATTTGCAGGTCCTCCTGGATCAGGTAAAGGTACTCAGTCACCAATCATTAAGGATGAGTACTGCTTATGCCATTTGGCTACTGGCGATATGTTGAGAGCAGCAGTTTCTGCTAAAACTCCTCTTGGTATTAAGGCTAAGGAGGCTATGGACAAGGTTAAAATCCTCATGACAAATCTTTTCTGTTTGTTATACCTTGAACTTCTTAACCATAGTTTTCTCTGAATTCTGATGATGAATTGTCGATGGTTTTTCTTAGGGGGAACTTGTTTCTGATGACTTGGTTGTTGGCATTATAGATGAGGCAATGAAGAAACCTTCTTGTCAGAAGGGTTTTATTCTGGATGGATTTCCTCGAACTGTGGTCCAAGCACAGAAGGTTTCACTTGATGTCCAGTAACGTTGTTTGTTTAACTGATTCCTTGATGTGCCCACTATTGATTTTGCTGTCTCGTGCCATGTCCAGCTTGATGAGATGCTTGAGAAACAAGGAGCTAAAATTGATAAAGTGCTTAATTTTGCTATTGATGATGCTATATTGGAGGAAAGAATTACTAGACGTTGGATCCACCCATCTAGTGGTAGAACCTACCATACTGAATTTGCTCCTCCCAAGGTTCCTGGTGTAGATGATGTAAGACAACATGTGAATCATCTTTCTTCTTGTTTTGGATGCGAAAATGTCTCAGACTTTTGATGCACTCCCAAATGGCTTTTGGCTTCTTATTTATTATTGGGAAGTTTACCAGTTTTAATATATAAGCTCTAGTGTTTAGATGTTTAATGTCAACGATAGAGTGCTTTTATGCAAGAGCCTTTAAAGGTTATTTAAGCATTGTATACACAAGATAGCTTGGATAGCTATGGTACCTTGTGTATTACGTATTATTTTATATATGTCAACTTCCTGATTCTTTATTCATTTTTATTTATTAAATGCTTGTCATTAGACTAACATTTTTCTTTCCTAAGGTAACTGGAGAGCCATTGATTCAACGCAAGGATGATACTGCTGCAGTTCTTAAGTCCAGGCTGGAAGCATTCCACAAGCAAACTGAACCTGTATGTACCTTTTCTTTCCACCAACTTTGGCAATATCAAATTCAATGGTGATATCAATTCCTTTACCACTTGTGATATCTAATCAAGTTCGATTTTGAGTGGGTTCTGGTGACTGGTAGTTGGTTGAGTGTAAAAGAAACAGCCATTACAATCATTGTGATAGAGTGGAACAGATAAAGAAGAATAAGCACATACTTAAACTTTTTTTTTGGTCGGGAAGTATTTTTATAAAAAAAAGAGGTTCACATCATTTTCAGTTCTTAGGAAATTCATCTGATTATCATTGACCAGTTTTTGCTTTTATTTCTCGATGTTTGATGACATATGAGAAGACACTGTGTAATATGTTCTGATGTTTTAGGACTCTGAAATTTGGATTTTATTGAAACTTGTTATATTTATTACATGTTTGCTTAACTAAACATCTTCTGGATTTCACATTATGTAAATAGTTAACATGTCTAGATCCCTATGGTTACTAGTGTCCAGCATGGCATTATCATGAACGTATATAAATAAAATACAGTCCTCAGTTACCAACTTCCAGTTGAAAATGTGTAGTGTCACCTTAAATGAGTCTTTAATGTGATGCTTCTTGTTTCCTATATATCGTTATTTCAGGCTTGTGACATATATTCTTGTTTTTAATGTCTTGTGACATAATTAAGCCTCAAATTAACATAATCTGATGATTTATGTAACAATGTGAATGCAGGTGATTGACTATTATAAGAAGAAAGGCATTGTTGCAGAGCTTCATGCAGAGAAACCTCCAAAAGAGGTCACAGTTGAGGTCCAGAAAGCTATTTCATAGAATGAGGCGCTGCATTCACAGATCAATAATTTACATATTTAATGATTTTTTTGCTCTCACATGTTGAACAAGCCTACACTCATTGTTGTGTTTTTCTGATTGGACTCGGCGTTACCAACTTTGAAATAGAATTATTTTTGTGACTATCTTTTTCTGCACATTTGCAATGTTATTAATTGATTTTGCTAGAATTTCTCCATTTTGTTCGCAGCCGTTCCTTGAGATTTTCATGTTATTACCTCTTATTGATTTTTTGGTGACCCTCCTTCTTAATTCGTTTGCACAGATAACATATTGTAGGAAAAAACGGTTTTTGGTTCGATCTGAATCAATTGAACTATGACCTTTAACTTAATATTGAAAATATTAAACCCTAAGTCGTGGCCTAATGCAGTTCAATTGTAACTGAAATAAATGAATCAAATACTTTTGTTCAATCTGGTTCAGTTTAAGAACAACTGAATATAAAAGGTGTGAATCCAAGCAAAGTAGTTATTCTCTTTTTCAATTCTATTTTAGGCATCACATAGTTTGATTAAAGAAATTTGATTTATGATTTCTTAAAGCTAAAAATAATGCAATGTTTATGATCTATTTGGTAATTTCCTCCGAGAAATTAAGACTTAAACCCCAATTCATTTCAATCTTCTAGTTGGTTCGGTTTTTTCGGTTTTCTCTCTTGTGTATACTTAGCATACACAAATACATGGAATTGTCCTTTACTACTCGACAAGGCAAGTGTTTTTGCATTGCAGTATAAGAGTGTAAGCTGTGTAACATATAAGTGATTGATCATCGACATAAAAGTACAAAGAGATAGAGTCAATTATAAAGTACAAAGGTTTCAAATTAAAAACCGAAGTTCAACATTATCAAGAGTCTTAACATGAGCATAAAATCAACAATCTACATGTCAACTGTGATCTTCGAATCGAGGTGACAAATTTCTAGGAAAAATGCCTTCAAATGTTCATATGAATGCTTGATGTCATCCACAGCACACATTTCTCTAATACTGTGCATTGACAACTGTGGGGCACCTACATCCACGGTTCGAATCCCCACACCGCTGGCTAGTATTGGACCGATGGTTGAACCACAGGGCATGTCGTTCCGCACCACAAAATCCTGCATTTATCGGGAATTTTTCTGGTTTGTTATTTTCACCACAATTTGATTTGTTCTTCATCACACTAGTAAAATCCTCTTTGGCAAATGTAACAATTGCAGAAAACCAGCAAAAGAACTCAAAAGCTTTCTTCTTTATGTTTCCAATATTAGAATTTGACAATTTTGAAAATTTAGTGGTGAGAGAACCTATTCTGGATTGAAGTTTAAAGTTGACAACTAGACTATGTCTAACAAGATTGCTCATCCTTCAGCAACAGAGTAGTGTTTGCTCAAATCATTAGAGATTTCATAAAAAAACAGCATAAAACAACAGCAATGTTGAATTGCCAATTTGTTTTAAAAGAAGACAAATGAAAAGAGGCCAAAGGGAATGGAACTTACCTGAGTAGGAATGTTATGTTTTGATGCTATCTCCCGGAATAGTAAAGCAGTGATTGCATTGGTTGCATAGCGTTGATTTGCATTGTGCTTGATCACAAGTCCACTGTGCATCTTTGGCTGATGATTTTCTTCATGTTTGTCCTGAATCAAGCACACAACTAATAAGTGGTGATAGGCTCACAAAAACACAATTGGATGCTAACTAAGAAGACTCGAGTCAATGTACCAAGTAATTGGGATGAAGGGCGTGTGCCGTGTCAGCAGATACCAAGAAACTCTTTTGAATTGCTTTCTGAAGCAACTGC
Organism: Euphorbia celastroides; assembly: GCA_948291685.1. Lineage (NCBI taxonomy): Eukaryota > Viridiplantae > Streptophyta > Magnoliopsida > Malpighiales > Euphorbiaceae > Euphorbia > Euphorbia celastroides. The sequence goes on along the minus strand of CAOJBJ011197714.1, from coordinate 3,317 downwards.
ACAGAGGAGAAAGAAACATCAATAATTATGATCGATAAAGCATACTATTTTATTGAAACTAAAAACCGGGACTGTGTAAACCCCTTTGAAAAAAAATTGCAAGGTCAGAATTAATGGCAGAAAGCATTTTTGGGTTCAGTAACATGCAAATATTTTTATTGTTATGTATCAGGAAGACAGGGCTGAAATCCTAGGAAGCCATAAATATTACACAAAAAAGATCAAAACCAAATCAATGACCCTAGTCCACAATTTGTTCCTAAAGAATGAATTATGTACAAATTAGGAATAATCTGAAAGAAATAACCTTTGAATCTGAGTTGAAGGTGCTTGTAATTCGTGATAAAGCATCTAACATAACAGGAGATCCTGCTCCTTGCGCTGAATTAGACCCAATCTCCTCATGATCAAACAATGCCACCATTCTCACACCACTTTCATCTTCAAGATCACTTTCAGTGGATGTAGCATCTATCAGAGCCTGAAATTCATCACAAAACAACCACACTAAGTATCCATACAAATCAAGGTTTGCTCTTGAATGCATATTAGCATACGCTACTGCACTTGCTCGAAACAAATAAGGGATGGTAGAGAATACTATCAATCGAGGAAATATTTAAGTTTTATCATTGAATTGACTCAAAAGCTTACTAGAGAGTTCGTGTCTTTATAGTAGCTCTAGAAAAACAACACCATGGTCTCTCTACTGGCACAAGAATGCAATGCATATCTATGCAATAAAACTAAGCAACAATGAAACAAATCGATCACTTTGGTTTTCTTGTAACTGTAACAAATAAATAGCAAAAAGAGAATGTGTACTCAAAGAACAACAGCAAACCCCGTCATCTGGCATAGACATACAATCACACGAAACAAAATTACCCCTAAAATCATGATGTTTACAAGCCCATTACTCCCAGCACACAGCAACTCGTACCTTAAGAGAGCAAAATGACATGCAGAGATTGTCAAGCCTTCCAGAGAAAATGAATTCCTTGGCAGCACCAGCTATTACGCTTGGTTGAGTATCACACGCTTGCAATTCAAAATCACAGATATCATCTGCTTTACAGCCAAGTTGATTTGCAATGATCTAGAAGAAAGGAGAGAAATGGATTTCCCATCAGACTATAAATTCGGTATTTCATATCAAGTCCAAAGAGATTTCTCTGCATCAAAAGAGGAAGGAGAAATGAAAAAAATCCTTAGATTTTAATGTAACCAACCTCTAGTAAAATTGGGTGATGCTTTGAATTAGTGGTTGTTGCACCCTTTTTGGATTTCTTCCCATCAGTTTGATCTCCACTTCCAGCAGTACCATTTTCAGAAACTGTTCTATTGAGTTCTGCCTGCAAATAGCAATTATTTAAATAAAGAAAATGAACAACCAAGAGAATGTTTGAGTCATGAGAAGAAATCAATGGGTTGAAAACATTTGCTGAATATATAAAAAATTTAAGGTCTTCAATATTTCTGTTTCAAAAATTAGGAAAAAGATAAATTGTACAAATAAATACTGATAAAAAACATGTAAAAGAATGTTTTTACTTTACATGTTTCCACATTGGTATGCAAATGATTAACAAATAGATCATAACAACATTATTATCCCAACAAGAATTTCAATTTAACTTCAAATCTTCACTCACTTTCGTCGATATAAGGGGCTGTAAAAATTCCAAAATGCACACGTGCATACAGTTACTTAACAGATTTTTCATACACCAGCTCACAGTAATACCTTGACTGATGTTGCCAGGACTGGAAGAAGATGACTCTGTGTATTCACCTTAAATCCGTCACTGTTAACATTCCTGTTCACATGATGTAAAATAAGGTGGCAAACTCTTTCCAGTTAAAAACAAGAAAGGAAATCCTAACAAATATAGTGAAGCCACAGCACTAATACGTGAGATATACTAGAAACATAAACATCCAACAATAATAAGGTAATTTCGCATAAAACCTGTCTAAGTGAATCGCCAGCGTGGGCACACGCATAATAGGCTCTTCAACTCTAACCAGTTTATGTGAGTAGGAAACACTGCCATCCTTTTCTTCTCTTAGAATCACTCGTCCTGCCACTGTCAAATCACGATCAAACCATGTGTGCCACAAGCCACCTCCATATGTCTGTACTCCGACCTCCAAATAACCACTTCTGGTAACCTGAACAATTAATCATTTAACTTGATAACCGAAGCCAAAACTAACATAAAAATCCATCTCTAGCAAGTTCTTCAATCCTTAAGAACCCAATCATTAACTCATAGTATCAACTACCATGAGAAGTGTAAATGGAAACAGTGATACCTTGGAAACAGGCTTCAATTTAATGCAAGGACTATCCGTGTGAGCTCCAACTACATAAAATCCATTGCCGGCAACATATCTAAGATAGTTCCACTACATTATGACTATAAAGTTCCACTACATCAATAAGTAGGTAAAAGCAAGAACGTAAACATACTTTTTACCAATGGCTAAAGCCACAATAGTAGAATAATTCCTAGTAAAGAAATATTTCTTGCCGGCTTCCAACTTCCAATCTTCCCTCTCGGAAAGTTGAACATATCCAGCGTTGATCAGTCGCCTTTTGGCCTCATCTAAACAAATCGGATCAGTGAAAAAAGAATTCAGATCGCTAAGATAAGTGATCATTTGTTGATTGTGCCCCTAATTTACCTCTTAATTTACTTTCATATTACCCTTATATCCAGTTAACGACATAATTATCTTAGAATTTCTCCCTTATGAATATTTGTGCTTATAACGGCGAACACCCATTTCACCTTACAAGAACTCTTCAATACTTAAGTCAGACAGTGATATAAGGTCAAATGAGAAAAAGTAGCGAGTAGTGTGAGAGAAGAAACACCTCTCATTACCTACCTACGTGAATTTTTTATATAGCACACCTTGAGAGAAAATTATTAGGTGATATGACAGCTCATGATGGAGGTCTCGTGCGGGTTGAAATTTTTCATGAGACTTATGTCACGTCACCAGCGGTACTTGTTTCCTATGTCTTGTCCCATTATACGTTTGGTATTCTTTTGAGCCTTAAAGCTCGATCTGATGTTTAGCTTGATATGTGGCGATCTGTTGCTAGGTTTCTTGGACTTCGAGGTCCGATCTGTAGATTGCCCGGTATGGTGATATGTTATAAGTGCTTAAAAGTGCTCAATTTGATTCAAAAATTACCTCAATTTCATAAACTTATCAAGAAGAGATGTTAAGGTTTAGTTTGAAAAGATAACACTTTATATAATCAAGAAAGTTGACATACTTCATGATTCGAAATATTGTAG
>CAOJBJ011197384.1:0-16431 GCA_948291685.1 Euphorbia celastroides | reverse complement strand
ATAGTTTGAAATGATGGAAGAGCAGCCATGCAAAGTGGCTTGTAGATCAGTGCTTGATGCTGAAGCTGCAAAGAATTTCAAAGAAAAAATTGATGACGAGTACCGGGTCAATATGTAAGGGCTTCTTATGTTTTGTTACTTATTGTCTCTTCAGTTATGCTGAGTTAAACTGGGTCTATCTGGAAATTGAATGTGCAGGATTCTTGATAATCTTCCAGTTGCTGTTCTCAGACAAAGGAGGGATGGTATTCAGTCTACAACTTATGAACATGGATTCCGTGTTGGATTTAAAGGAAATTATGCTGGGGTAAGTTTCCCCTCTCTTGTTTTTTTTGTCTGCCCCTCGCTCTCGTTTACTTCTTGTGATTTAATGCCTTGCGAAATGTTCACTTGACAGAGTAAAGAGGAAAAATATTTTATCAACAACCACTTGAGCTTTAGAGTTATGTATCACAAGGATCCTGAGACGGACTCTGCTCGAATTGTTGGGTTCGAGGTTACTCCGAATAGGTCTTGTACTACCTCTCCGTCTTTGATTATTCTGTTTTTATCTTTGAGCTTGCTGTATCAGATGTAATGTTGATTGAAATGAATTATCGATTGAACCGCTTACCTTGGGAAATTGGAAAGTATAAAAGAGCATTTGAGCCCCTCATAGTCTGTTAGTTGGTAGGGCGGTGAACTTTGAGCTCGACAGTTTCCTCTTTTTCCTGGTAAGAACCGCTACATGTGTACTGGCAACAAGTTTAGGTGGAACAGGATCTGAATATTTAAATGGATGTGCTTCAGACGCTAACTTTTGTAGAGTAGACCTTTTTAGATTTTAGCTTCTTCTGTTTGTGTAAGATAGGTATTTATTGGTTCCTTGATGCACAACTGCTTACTTACTTTGTGGCCGTCCTGAATATATTGTCATTGGTGTAATGTATTATCACAAGTTTCTTTCTACTTTGACAATCATATTGGAATCTCGCAATCACTCTGTGTTTCAATTCCTTTTGCGTATGTCTTTTCGATTCTTCTCTGGGTGCTTTGCGAGTTATTCAATTCATTCTTTATATGATTCTTGTCAACAGTATTAATCACGAATACAAGGAATGGGATGACAAAAATCCTCAAGTGACAACCTGCAACAAGGACACCAAAAACTTGATTCAAGGACGTACTGTTCCACAAGAGGTTGATTCAGGCAAGGCTATTGTGTTCACATATGATGTTACCTTCAAGGTACTATCTTGTTTCAACACTTAGCCTGTTTTATCTGTTGCCTGTTTTTCTGCATATCCTTCTGTCTTAAGTGTGTCCCATGTCATGAGTACAAATTTACTTACTTTTTAAGTCCTTTCTTTAGGAAAGTGAAATTAAATGGGCATCACGCTGGGACACATACCTACTTATGAACGATGATCAGATCCACTGGTTTTCGATCATAAACTCACTGATGATCGTCCTTTTCCTCTCTGGAATGGTGGCCATGATCATGATGAGAACTTTATACCGAGACATTTCAAACTACAACCAGCTGGATACTCAAGATGAAGCTCAAGAAGAAACAGGCTGGAAACTGGTACATGGAGACGTCTTCAGGGCTCCTGTCAATGCTGGATTACTATGTGTCTATGTCGGTACAGGTGTCCAAGTCTTCGGAATGACACTTGTCACAATGATATTTGCCTTGTTAGGCTTCCTGTCCCCTTCCAACCGAGGTGGCCTCACAACTGCCATGGTTCTTCTGTGGGTTTTCATGGGCATATTAGCCGGTTACTCATCAGCACGCTTATACAAAATGTTGAAGGGAACGGAGTGGAAACGCAACACCCTAAAAACCGCTTTTATGTTCCCGGGTATTCTATTTTCAATCTTCTTTGTGCTGAATGCCCTAATCTGGGGGGAGCAATCCTCTGGTGCGGTACCTTTCGGGACAATGTTTGCCCTAGTTTGCCTATGGTTCGGTATTTCTGTCCCTTTGGTGTTTGTGGGTAGTTACCTCGGTTTCAAAAAACCGGCCATTGAAGATCCTGTGAAAACAAACAAAATCCCCAGGCAAGTACCCGAGCAAGCGTGGTACATGAAACCGATCTTCTCAATACTCATCGGGGGCATTCTTCCATTTGGCGCTGTTTTTATCGAGCTCTTCTTCATCTTGACATCAATTTGGTTGAACCAGTTCTACTACATTTTCGGGTTTCTCTTCATAGTGTTCATAATCCTTTTGATCACTTGTGCAGAGATTACAATTGTTCTCTGCTACTTTCAGCTGTGCAGCGAAGACTATAACTGGTGGTGGAGATCTTACCTTACAGCTGGATCCTCTGCTCTGTATCTTTTCCTCTACTCGATTTTCTACTTCTTCACCAAATTGGAAATCACAAAATTGGTTTCGGGGATCCTCTACTTTGGCTACATGGTTATCATATCTTATGCTTTCTTTGTTTTGACTGGAACGATCGGTTTCTATGCTTGCTTCTGGTTTGTCAGGAAGATATACTCATCTGTCAAAATTGATTAAATGAAAAGAATTTCAGAATAGTGAAAGGAGGCGACAACCCGAGGTGCCAGAAAATTCAGAGTGGAGATGTGAATCTAATGCCAGGTTTGTTCAATTTCTTATGTGTTGATTATAGAGTAGGGGTAGGCTTGTTTTGTTTAAGATTCGTGAAACTGATACCGGCGATTGAACTAATTTTTGTTGATTAAGCTTTGATCTAGATGTTCACATATATACTTGCAGTATATTGATATCAACTACTATTTTCACTATTGGTATTGTTTTTAGCCATTAAGATAACAAGTTCTTTGATTGTTCATTGTGTTGCATGGTTTTGTGCATAATGCTGTTCTTTTGATTCATATGCATATCGCCCTCTAACTTGAGACCGAAATTCGGTGTACACTTATTTACGAATGAAACGAGGACACTTTTGTTATTAGAATAATAAGAACTTAGTCCAAAAAGGCACAAGAGAACATTTAATAATTGACTGGCCATAATAATCCATTCTCTTCAATAAGTTGAAGCACGGGCAGTAGCAAAAAAATTTCCTGCGACAGTTTGCAGTATCACACACACATATATATATATATATATATGATACGAAAAGATTGCTATTCTTCGTTACAGTGATACCTTTGCAATTTTAACCTCTTTTTTCCATTCGTTTGCCTGCATTCAAGTATACAAAATGAATAATTTGTAAAGCATTTTTCGAAGTACCGTTTTGAAATTAGCGACTAACCAAAACGCAGCTTTCTTTTCTTGGCCGAGTAGCTCGTCAAAGGAAATATCAGCCAATTCAGAATCCCTGAGCAGAAGGAAATGAGTCAAAATGGGTAGGGTTTTGCGATTTGGTCGATCAATTTCGAAATTGAGCAGTTAATTGCTCAAAATTAATCACCATTTAGGTCATGAGTGGTTTAGAGCCGTTGATTTCACTTACAATTTGGTGATTAATTTGATTGGCCGATGACAAAGTTCGCAACTTTCTGATGACTGGGTCTTCAGTTTAACAACGATTTTGTCTGATTATTCAGTCTGCCATTAAGAAGCTGTAAAGGTCAAACGCATCAGTTGTTCTCTTGGTAAAATCACCTCAACCTTTTAATTTGGACATATAACTTCCTCAAGTTGGTAAAATTGGACACATAACTCCCCCAAGTTGATAAAAGTAGACACATAACTCCCTTAAGTTGGTAAAAGTGAATACATTACTCCCCCAAGTTGGTAAAATTAGACACATAACTTCCTTCAGTAAAATAGTGTCACGTCAGTTCGGGAAAATTAAGTTGTACATTTTTGCTAACTTGGAGGAGTTATGTGTTCAATCTTAAACTTTGAGGTGGCTATTGACTTTTTTTTACCAATTTTGGGAAGCAATTGATACATTTAACCAACTATAAACACTAATATGGAAATATGTTTGAAGTTTTAATCTTTACTGTATCAGTATCAGATGTGCTATTTTTGGATAATTGTACATTCTGAATTCCTTATATAGACGAGGGAATTCCATAAAAGTTTGGTAAGAATGGTCAAATTGCTGACTTTTATAGATTAGTACATCGGCTAGAAGTTAGCAACAAGTAATATATTTTCGAGTCGGGTTTATAATTAAATGATTTGTTGCTATTAGACGTGGTTGATATCTATTAGTTGACATGGGTAATATTTTTTGTTTGTACTAAAACCTGTTTTCATCAAATGCTGGTGTTGTGAGTTAAGATTTTACCATCAACAAATTTGGTAAAATCCTCCGTAGTACTAAAAAAAATTGAATGTAAATGAGATATTATCACAAAAATATAATAAAATCAAGGAAAATTTACATGATTTGACTATTTTGGTAAGTTATTTACATTTTTTACCCCTAATTAATTAAATATCACTTCTCATCTTCTTCAATTTTTTAATGTCAGTAAACACGTTTCTCATCTTCTCCAAATATCTATTTCGGATCTCGCTAGTCTCGCCTTCGATCTCTTAGATCTCGCCGTTAGTTGACTCCACCACCGTTCACACGCCGTCGTTTGCTTGTCAAACCGTCGGATCTCGCCGGATCTGTCAGATCTCGAAATCTGGCGAAAAAATTATAATATCCGCCAGATCTTGTCTTCTCTCTGTCAGATCTCGCCGTCCCGTCATCGTTCGCTTGTCGTCCCGTCACCGTTCACTCGCCGTGCCGCCACCAGATCTTAGCCCGTCGTCACCAGATTTGTTCATGTTTCATTTTCGTTTTTTTTATCGAGTTTGTGTTAGATCTGGTCTTATATTCAGGATATAACGCGATATATCATGTTATATCTTGGATATATCGTTTTAATTGAAACTTTTAGAACGTGTTGGCTGTAATCATTTTAGTTGTTTGGTCAGTGGATGAGATGTTTTTGCTAGACTGGGTATTTGATCGAAATCTATGTTTCATATTAATTAGACCATGTAAATTACCTTAAAATCAAATTAATCTATTGTTCTAGAGAAGATTAATACCAATCCTTACCTCATTGTCATGATCAAAGCAAATTTAAACAATTCTAAAGTTATCTTTACCTTAATTTTGATTAACTTATAGTTCGACAAACTTTTCTTAAAGCCGTTAGCAACTTTCCAGAAGTGCACGATCAATCGTAACCGAAAAAGTGCAAATATGTGGCATTTATAATTCTCAAACATCAAATCAATAAACTTCTTACGACAACAATCACAAAACAATGAAGTAGCATTTGCCACCCGGAAAATTCATCAGAACAAAACAAAAATAACACAGGAAAGCCTCGGCTTTACCTATCCCGAAACAATAAAAATTCACACATGGACTTGATTATCTTAGTCACAATGTGCGACTTTTGGAGCCCAGAGAGCTTAGGCAGTAAATACTTGCTAGCTTATGTACATAAAGCTTTTTTCACATTTTACCGGCCTTTCAACCTCGATGTGTGCTGTATATTTGTACACTTCATCGGGTAAAAAGCCGAAGAATCGGTTTTAACTTGGGCAAAAAAATCAGATGCAAAAAGCCTCTACGGCTAGTTTCTTCATCACGTTAGGACATGGATCTCCTCCAAACATTTCGGGTGCTACTGTTACCGAGCACCAATTCTGCCCCACACAAAGCTGCAAAAAAGAATTAGACAACGTTAAAAAAGGCGAAAGGACTTATTGAAAGCATTAGACAAGCATTAGACAAGTATAGACGAGCATTAGAAACCCGGGTTTTGCATACCCTATTGAAAGCATCATAGGAGTGATGGGCATGGCACTTTCCTTCTATGTAGCCTCCACAAGCACCTCCGGGTGTCCCAAAGCTAGCGAATTTTATCGACGAGAGTTTCTGGCCCGGCCCACATTGCAAGTGGACTTTGGGCCTCAGGGGCTTATTGACTTTTCCCGAGCTTTGCATCATGTAGTTCATTAGAGTTGGTTGCCACTCGTAGATATCGGCACATACGCTGTCTACTTCTCTTTGGACTAGAGAAATGCCATTCGGGTCTCCGCCCCACTCTTCGAAGACTACCAACAAGTTCCCGGTCGGGTTTAGCCATGATTGGGGAACATGGTACCTGAAAAGAGAACAATGAGTCATTGTTCGGTTCGTTTTGGCCAAATGCATTGGGCCACCTGTACCTGTCATAAAAAAAGTCGATTGCCGCCCTAAACTCTTGTTCTTCATCGGGGCCGTGAGCACCACGTGTCAGCTTATGATTTGAAAAATCAAGATCAAACAGGAACTGACACATGGCGTTCAGGCGGCAATGTTGTGCATACCAAGTCCAGGTGCCCAGTGAACTTGGCAAGCACACACCAATTCGGCCTTGAGTGCCGCGTGTCAGCTTCTGATTTAAATGGTCAAAATCGACCAGGAATTGACACATGACATTCAGGCGGCAATCTAGTGCATGCCAAGTCCAAGTGCTCAGTGAACTTGGCAAGCACGCACCAATTCGGCCTTGAGCGCCACGTGTCAGCTTCTGATTTGAATTGTCAAAATTAATCAGGAACTGACATATGGCATCCAGGTGGCAATCCACTGCACTTTTACCAAGTCCAGATGTTTAAGAGCAACTAAGAAAGTTCATGGCGGCAGTCAGCTATTTTAGACCAGTATAAGCAGCCCCTAGTTTCTTTTTCAAACGCCTAAAACAAACCGAAGAGAAAGAAAATTGTTATTTACCATCTCTGGGACGCCTCCCCACAGTTGGTCAAGCATTTCTTCTCATCATACGTTCCAGCATAATTGCAGAAACCGCAAGAACCCGATGCTTTATAAGCCGGCCAGTAACGCCCAACACTTTGCCCATTAATCCAAACTTGACCTTTCCCCATACTACCCATGTCTAGAGCCAATGGTGCATTTCCAGCAGGGGCATTGAACGTAGTCTAAAATTGCAGGAAAAAGATATTAGTGTTACATTTATTTATCAGAAATTTTTGAATTTTTATTTGATACTCACTTTATACCACATTAGAGGCTGCCTTTGAGACACTAAAGCTCCTTGTGCCCACTCAACCGATGTAATTCCACTAAGAGAATGAAGTCCTAAAGCTTCTCCCTTTAGACCAATCTGAGGAAAAAAGCAAGAAAATGGATGTCTTTGAAGTTTAGAAGAAAAACCGGCGAAAAATGAAGTGAAATTTAAAGGCAGACCTTGTATGCCCATTTCTGCCAAGATAAGTCCCGTCGTCCTTCGTTTAGGCCATTCAATGTGACCGGTCCAAGTACTCCAGCATTCCATGTCTCAAAGTGTGGCCCGACATTCTGCAACAAATGTAATAAAAATGTATTAGAAGTCTATTAGAAATGTATTAAACATCTATTAGAATTGTTTCCGGTGTTTTAATTCCAAGTCCTTGTAATCAAATAGGTTTATAAGAGAGGGGACGAACCGGGAGACCAACAGCAATGCTGAGAAGAGAGATTTTGTTGGTACCGGCTCTCATTTTCACACCTTGACTGAATGTTAACTTCGGGTATTCTAAACTTCCATAAGCCATTCCTATTCAAGATTAACGAAACAAACTACAGATGAACACAATGTTACAACACTAAAAGTGAAAAACAAACTTGTCCTTGAAAAAATTCATGCCTCTAACCTGCTAATTCCCCATTGACAAAGACGTGCAAAGCGTGCCCAGCTGATAAAACGGTAAGCACGGGATACTTTCCACTACTCAAAAAGTCTTCACTCGGGTCAATATCAACACTGAGAACCGACAATTTATAAAAAAGAGTACACATAAGATGGGAAGCAATTACAATGAACCGCAATGAAAACAATTAGGACAATAGGTTCATGAAATACTCACTCGGTTGAGTACCACAAATAGTCAGTGGAGTCCCGAGTTGTGTTAATCTGCTCTAGCAAACCGACCATTGTGAATGAATTATCACTTTCCAAAGATGCCTCTTCACTATATGCGTCCCATGAGAATCCACCGTCCTTTGGAATAGGAGTCATTTTCATTCTTGCACTTTGTGCCCCGAGCTGTTTACATGTTTTGGTTCAGTTAAGTTGAACTTGAAGCAATAACATATAAAATCATGTCACCAAATACAATCGAAAACTACTTGTTGTGGTCAGTTGAAAAGGCAAAAATGCTCTTAAGATTGTTACTAGAAAAAAGTTATAATGAAGATATACTGACCCGAGCAGTGTTGTATACAGTGTTTTTGCAGTCGGGAAGAATGCTGATAGACCAAGGTGGCAAGTTGTAGTGCTGGTTCCCGAAAGCCACTTTTGAAAATGATCTTTGGTTGTAATTTGCAAGGAAAGCAGCACAAGCTCCATTTTTGGATTTAAACACATGAGCCTGTTATTAACACGAATAAGAGGAATTGGATTAGCTTATATACTCCAAGTGAAATACATTGTTTTCATTAAAAAAAAAGTTATAATACCTCTTGGTAATTTCCAAGTGGCATCACAGCAGGATCAGCAGATACCAAGGCCGGTTCACACAACTTTATTGCTCGGTGCAAATCCTTTAAATGGCCCCATTTAGGCTGTCTTAGTAGCCCTTTATAAAGAATACTATTAATCATAAGAAAAGATGAAACCTGGTATAAAAATGTCTATATGAGATCTTTTATGATTTTTCAATGGTATTCAAGCTTTATACCCGGTATAAAGGCCTTTATGCCTTCTTTTTTTTGTTGATTTTCTTTAGTTTTAAGGCTTTAAACATGGTATACAATTAACAAGGCACAACAATCAAACGCTAGTTTTGAGTTTACCGTATTCATCAAGAGGCGCATCATAATCATAACTAGTAGCAATGAAAGGACCGCCAGCAGTTCGCCCGAAATTCGTGCCTCCATGATACTAAATCACAAACACATAACAATCATCTTAACTAACCCGAGCCAAAAATTTTCTCAGAAGTTTTCACAAACTTTTAAATTACCATATAGTAATTGACAAATGATCCACCCTTCTGAATAAACCTTGCAACTGAAAATGCCAAGTCTTCTGCTGGCCTATAAGGAACTGCACCACCAAATTCAGTAAACCTGTAGACAATTGAAAGACGGACCAAAAAAATGAAAATCAACTTATAATCTTCAATCGAAACCGTGCTGAATATAAAATATTCAATGCTTGCACACTTACCATCCAGTCCAGGCTTCGGTCCACATTTTCGGTTTGTAAGGTTTGTTTGGAGTGAAGTAATCACAGTAGAAACCGTTGCAAGTGTTAATCTGTTGAAATAGAGTCACTCAAACACATCATTCACTTAACTCAAAAACTCAAAGTGATTGGTAAAATCTTAAAATAGTTTTTTATTAGCTACCCAACATAACATGATGGGAATTAAACAAATTACAGATTAGAACAAAAAGCATAAAGATGACTCTGGAAGTCAAAAAATACCATTGACCGATAATTTGACAACTCACCGTGGGATCCGGGGCATCATCTTGCTTGCACATGATCCATGGGACTCCAGTATCAAGTCCAACTGCCATTTTTGCTGCCCAATCGGTGTAAGCTTTACCGGGTTCACCGAGTTCATATTCCATTGGCCCATACTCATTCTCAATCTATCAAAGATCAATGTAGAACAAAGTTAACATCTTTCTTCATTGATTTTGGCCTATTAATCAAGGTGATAGGTTTACCTGTGACATAATGATAGGACCGCCTTGAGTCTCAAACAACTTCTCTGCTTTCATCATATTGACGATCTTTGTTGTGAATCTTTCCATTTCAGCCTAAATTAAATGCAAAATCTGAAAATCCGTTACATTGGGGAAAACAAGGAGATGAATGAGCAAAAGATATAAACCTTGAAAGGTCCATTGTCAGTTCTAAAATTGATGCCAGGAATGTACTTGAGCCAAACCGGGAAACCCCTGAAAATTTTGGAAGGGATAATTCAGTTAAACCGGCATAATTTCATATTAAATTGAGACATTTTTTCTGTTTTAGTACCCAAAGTTCCACTCAGCACACACATAAGGTCCAATCCTGAGATGAGCATAAAGGCCAGCTTGCTGAATCAGCTTGATAAACTTGACTAAATCATAGTTCCCCTCAAAATAATACTGCAAAAAACAGTATTAACAGTTGTCCAAATTGAATTCGATAACTAAAAAAAGAACTGGAAATAGCCAATTAAGCTCCACATTCTTACTTTTCCACTTGATGGTTCATGCCCATTCCAAAAGACATAAGTTTGGATCACATCTAATCCCCCTTCCTTTGCCTTTTGAATAAGATCCGGCCACATCTGCAACCCAGAAAAAAACCATTACTAAAAACACCATAATAACCCAATCTTTAACAAAAATTAGAGCTTCTCATTACTAAAATAACCAGAAAAATCCAATCTTTAACAAAAACTAGAGCTACCCAGTACTAAAATAACCATAAAATCCAACCTTTAACAAAAACTAGAGCTACCCATTACTTGAAACAAGCTTCAAAAGGACTAAACACAAAGGGAAAGCAAGAAAAATGAAGAAACGATAAGATCCATAATGCACATTTGGGAAAAAGGAATACCTCAGGGGAACTTCTGGGATAGTGAATAGATCCAGAGATAAGGATCCTTCTTTGGCCATTAATGGTGATTGCTTTGGAGTCATAACTAACAGAAGCACTAACAGAAAATACCCACAAAGCCAAAACAGAAAAAACCACTACTAGATTTCTGCACATTGCAAGCTTTTTCATGGCTATTGGCATTGGTGAAGAACAAAGAAACCCTTCAAAGCAATGGCCTTTTTCTTATTCCTTATCACTGTTTTCACTTTATTCTATGCTTCTTTGTCTAGAAAGAGAAAGAACAGTGAAAAGAGAGAGAAAGACAAGAAAAGAGCTGTCCTAATTCATATATCTTTCTGATGTCTGAAGGAGTGAAGGGAGAAAATGTGAGACTCCATTAAAATGAAGGTGCTTTGCAGCTGCTTTTAAACACTGAGTTGGGGACGATTTGAGGGGAAAATTGGGACCTACAATGGCCTCACTCGCTCATACTGAGTTTGACTCGAAGCTGAATTTCCTCCATTTTTTATCGTTATGTTATTGCAGTGCACTTTTGGTGTAAACTTGTAATAAAGAAGAGATAAAATGTAGGTACTGTTTGGCATGTTCTTTTCACGTGATATAATTGAACTAAAACTTAGCATTTATTTGACATTACTGTCAGAGATGCTGTCTCTAAAAGTTGGTATCACAAACTTTTCATACAATATCATTTTTTCAATTTTAAAAATGCATTTTGATCATTTATATCAAAAAGTTGAAAACTGATAAAACAACTTTCTCAAAACTATTTTCTGATGTTTTTAGAAAAAACATCAAAATATAATTTTTAAAGAAAGCAGTCCCAAACAGACTCTTAATGTGTTAGAATGAATTATTGATTAAAATTTAATTAAACTTAAATGAAATTTATTAAAATTTGATAAAATTAAAATGTATATTAAATTAAAGAAAATTTAATGAGCTTTATTCTTATAAAAATTCTATTAAAATTTAATGATTTGAATATAATTTATTTAAAATTTTATTGGAATTTTAATTAATCTAAATTGAAGTGAAATTTAATAAATCTAAATTATATTTAAATTAAATTAAATAAAAAATAAATCGAAAAAAATTGGACGTGTTCGTTTGTTTGATTGTGAGAAAAGTGAGAAGATAACTTTTTTTTGGAAAGAGAAACTTTTATTTGGCGTTTGGAGTTAATGGAGCACAAAGATTCGTTAGTAGCCCAATCCCAAAATGGTCGGTTCGACCACATTGAATTTTGCATACTTTGGGTTTGTTTCGTTTTTAAATATACCACGCGCCTTGTTAGCGAGTGGGAAGAGTGAGATGTGGAAAGTAGTGTGAACTTTTGATTAGTGACAAATTTCTTAAAATTGTGTGGTCGTAGAAATTTTTTATAGTAGATAGTGGTGACTATATTTATGTGTTATATGAAGTAGATTTGAATATTAATGATATTTTTATTATCTTAAAAATAGATAATATGTTTCAAAAGTATGTTATACTAGTTAGAATATTTTTAGTAGATAGTGAAGACTATGATTATGTATCATATCAAATAGACTAAAATATTAATGATATTTAAATGGTATTAAAAATAGACAATGTGATTTCAAAAGTGTGTTACACTATCTAGTCTCTTGATGTATAGATTTATAATTAAATAATAATAATAATAAAGATTCTACTAATAGGAAGAGTTTTTTGTAATTAAATATTAATAAATTTGATTACATAATCTTTTATTTGGTTGTCTAGATGTAAAAGATCAAATGGATTATAGTCTACATTAATTGTGTCAAATCACCGTAGAAATAGAAAATAAACAAGCTAGTAGTTTATTCTTGTTTACGTGTCTAGACTACGATAAGACTAAATAATCTACTACAGATGCTCTTAGGGTGAATCGGATTTTTTGAATGTCACTTTCATCTAACAATTGAAATTTTAATTAATACTTAATTAAATATTTATCTACACCATCTCAACCATCAGATAGAAGTGGCATTCAAAAAGTTCGACTCTATTGTTCCAGTTGGTTCAAATTTAAGAAAATCAACGAAACATTAAAGCCAAAATGGATTTGGTAAGTTGCAATTCCAATCATATATTAGATGTTAACAAAACATATTTTAATTACTTATGTTATAAAATAGATATTAATGCATTAATATGAACTAATTACAGAGATTTTTAAAATAAAGTATAATTATGGCTTAAACTGGTTATAGCACATACCAATAGTTTCAGGTGATGTTTGATAATGTTATGAAAACATTGATCAATACATTAATTTGAAGGACTTAACTCATTGGCAACATAGATTGAGTATCTAAAAACTCTTCTAACACCTAATTTTTTCATGTATGAGTCAAAAAAAAATATAAATGTTTAGTTACTGTTATTTACATTTATTTCGGGGACTAAAGTTTTCATTGATAGCTAACAACTACAATAATAATTACAAACAAAACAACAAAATAGACCATAAATCCAAGTGAAAAAGATTCAAGATTGAATTGCAATAAGTTATTTTGTAGGGAGAGATAAAGCGTTTTAATTGTATTTGTGGTAAGTTTGAACAAAAATATATCTATGGAACTACTCATTATTACAAAAGAAAACATCTCGTTTCATGTGCCATGATTTTCACTTCATAGATTAGGACAGTGTATTTTATTGTTGTAGTTGTTGTTTATTATAAACATGAAATGTTACTAGTTTAAAAACAGTTGTTTAGTAATTCAATACACACATTATACAACTCTTGTTTAAAGTGCAAACTTATTCCTTGTTTATCAACAATCTTACAAAAATGACTTTAGAAAATATCTCACACAAGTGAACACTAAAAGAATCTTATATACATTCTTTTCTCCGCACTTATTTGATTGTGATAATCTAATCTAAGAACTTAAGTAAGTGGTGCTACTTCAACGGGTCTACATATAATGCATCTCTTAACTTTTTTTCTCGTTTCAAATCTATCAAATATAACTTTATTTATAAGATATCACGACCGAGTTAGATAAACACAAAGAACCAAACTTTTACATGTTGTAAAAAAAAGGAGTATGAAATTGAGAAAATAAACGAATACGATATATGATGCAAACAACGATTTTGTGTTATTGCGCCATTAACAACTTGAGAATTTATTTGGTTGTTCGGCTAATAATTTCACGATCATCATAGTTTATCACAAAATCAATGTTTTTATTATTATGGTTTTATATTATTAAGTACTAAAAAAACAACTATTTTAACTTTTATAATTACTAAATTTAAACAAGAATGGCATCAGAATTTACAGTACATATGCTGTAATTAATTTACTTACAAATCAATTAATTTAATTGTTTCACTAAGAGTAGTTTGTTAGAACGTCAATGAACTAATAAACAAAAAATAATTGTCAGAAAAATATTTAGATTGCATGCATCTCTTTTTTTAATAGTGCCGACAACCAAACCTTAACATGTTGCTAGTTTTCCCGATTTTTTAAGATATTATATCTTTATGACAGAAATTTATGAAAAAAAATAACTAAATAATAACATCAATATATAAATCAATAAAATGGGGAGATCTGCTTAATAGATTAATGAAATAAATCTCAATATCAATAATTATGTAATTAATAAGGTCCTGTTCTCTTCAACTTTTAAACCCTGAACTGAACTGAATTGAATTTAATTTAATTTAATTGAACTGAACTGAATTTAATTTGTTTACATTACATTGTCAATTAAAATTAATGGACGTGACATGAAATAAACTGAACTGAACTTAACTGAATCAAATTGAAGGTGAAGAGAACAAGTTCTAAAATTAACAAATTTATTGGAAAGTATATTTCCCGGAATCTTTTGGTATATGGAATTTTTGAATAATATTTGTTTTTTTATATACGTTGTTTATTTGATTTTTTGTTATTTAATTTCTACTTTTTTTTTTTGCATCCGTTAAGCATTATATGCAATACTTTCAATAAATTTTTTACAATATGACTCGAATAAATAACAGACTTATGATCAAATGAGTTGTGATTTGCATTATAACGGGAAAAGATTATAAACGCATTAAATGAGTAAAACGCATATTAAATGGATCACTATTTTAACGGACATTGAGACAGTATTATTGTTTATATTATAGTAGTTTGGTAGCCAGAGCTATGTACAAATAAGTGACTTATTATCAAATTAAACTATGTTATCTATTTATAATTCAAAATTTAAATCTTAAAAAAATGAATTAAGATTATAATTAATTTATCATTTGTTTGAGAATTTTAAAAAATTTTAAATATAAAGTATAAATGAAAGGTTTAAGATTAAAAATATGATTTAACATTTAATTACTTTTAGTAATATATAGATTTTTTTTTTCTTAAAGATTTAAAAGTAGTTTTAACCAATCACTTAAAAATTGATATTAGTTATTGGATAGAAAAAGGTTGAAATTGTCAACTTTCCACGTACTTTCTTTTGTTATAAACATGAAATTTACATAGCAGCCAATATCATATGCCATCTCTTATTCATAATACTACAACAAGAGATTTGCAAAAATAAAAACTTATCATTCATATAAAGTATTTAATTATCTTGATAAAAAAATGCTCACCGGGTGAAAGTTGGACGTGAGAAAAGGAAAATTCCAAGAAGAAAAGGCATTTTATGAGCATAAATAACAGAAGAGATAAAAAAGAGATTATGGAAAAGAGAATATAAATCTTGCAAGGAAGAGATTCTACTAATAATTAAAATATAAATTATGAAATTTGGACTAAGAGAAAACTGAAAGGCAAGTTATACGAAACTAACATCACAAGCATTACAGTTTCAATTTTGCAAACGTTGCAATCATCAACTTTTGGCTTACGATTAAGGGAAACAAAAAGCAAAAGAAAATGATTTTTCACAATTTCGGTTTCCATGATATAATGTTATAAATTAACCACTCGTTATTATTTGGTATAGTGTTTATTTGGTATAACTATTGCAATTTAGTTGTTAATCATCATTAATAACTATATGTTATAGTTTTTGAACATAGTAACTAAATAGGTTGAATGCATCATTAGATCCCTCATTTTTCTTAAAATACCTTTCAGGTTTCCAACCTTTTTGAAGGACCCCGTAGGTCTCTCAAATCGTGAAAAGTCTACATCACAAGTTCCTAACGCTGACGTGACAGCTGATATGACAAGTTTGACTTTTTTTGGAAGAGTGACTGACTGTTCCGGCGACATTCCGGCAACTGAAAATTTTCCGGCGACGTTGATATACTTTTCCGGTAATAGAATTTCGGCGGTGGACTTTTCCAGCGACAACAACATAACTTTGGGGAAGTCGACAACATTTTTCGACAACAAAATTTCGAGGAAAAATTTTTCCCACGACGGACTTTTCTGGCAACAAATGACGTGGCGCGCGTGTGGCACACTCTCTTGAGTGTGAGTGGTTTTATGCATCTGAAGAATTTAGGAGGTGCACTTTTTTAAAGTTGAAGGACCTATGGGATCTTTCATAAAGATGGGGGACTTGAAAGATTTTTTGGTAAAAGGTGGGAGACCTAATAATACATTCAGCCTAACTAAATATATAAAATTGTTGTTCGATATAAAAGATACAGAAAAGAATTGTTGTAAAAAGTAATCGCCCAGATTCTTTAAGCTACGTGTGCTTACAACTTTAGCCTACTTATAATTTAATATTTAAAAATTTTTATTTGTTAACCTTCTGAAAATATATATTTTTTTTATAAAAAGAATATAATATAAATTTCTTTTGTTACTAAATCAAAACAATGTGAAATTTTTAAAATTTACGTTATATAATAAAATGACGACTAGTAAAAAATGATATGTCTACAAAAATTCTGTTTTATATTTTCATTTAAGAAAATACGTATGATTTATACATGATTGAATTAATA
>CAOJBJ011197061.1:0-17664 GCA_948291685.1 Euphorbia celastroides | reverse complement strand
ACAACTCTTCATCAATGGACACAACCTTTCATCAACTATATAAGGACCATTCCTGCAGCATTAAGGACTTGTTGTGTGTGTGTTAAACACACATAAACATGGGAGGACGTGTATGAGAGAAGAATGAGTGTTTATGTAGTGAGTGATTCATGTTCTTAGTATTAGAGAGGGTTATGTTGTGATTCGATCTGTTCTTCGATCATTTCATTTCTCTACAAATTTGAGGGCTTATTGTATGTGTGTAATTGCAAATCACAAATCAATGAGATTTCTTTGTTCTTCAACTTCCTTTTTATTCAAAGTCACAAGAAGATAAAGTCCGAGAAGAACTTCGTAGAATCGAGACCGAATTATAAACCGACGTGGGACTTGTCCGGGAATTGACAACTCCCCTTGGATTGGAACAACATCATCTACTGAATAGCAAACAAGGTTTGATCTCCCTTTAATTCGTTAGGCATACCACTATAACTTGGTTTATTTTTCTGCATATACTACACTTTCACGAAGGTTATAATATGTCTATGTGTTATAATGTGTTTCCCGTATGATGGTTATAGGCTTGATAGTTAACTACGCGATTGAACGGGTTAATCTTTAATATTAAGATTAGCATTTACTAGGCCGTATCACTAGATTAATTTTTAGTGCTTTCGAGACTGACCAGATTCATACATACACTAGGATTGGAAAAGTCATCTAATATGGATTCTGCAGTGATTCACTGAATACTAGAAAGTTTGGAACCAAATTTGTTGAAGACATGAAGTGCAAGAATTGTTATTGGTCATTTGAATGATTATTTCTCTACACTAGATCTATGTTTCATGTCATATACGTATCTATCATTTTTCATCATCCTCAACTCCAAAATCTTTATCCCTTATTTTATCTTTTATTTTGTTTTATTTATAACTTTGTCTTGGTTTGATTTCTAAAACCCGAGTTCCTTCCCTGTGGGATCGATATATTTTAAAACTACATCACAATCGTATAATTATGGTTATCATCATTTTTCTATTTGGTGATCGGTATTGACAACACTTGTTCGAAAGAAGAACTCATTAAAATTACTAAGTAGAAAAGTGACGAACACATATCACTTATCCTAAAAATTTAAAATTGTAAGATTTTAAAAAGGTAAAATACGTAATCATCTTTAGAATTCTTATTCTAAAAATTTAAAATTGTAAAATTTCAAAAAAAAAAAAAAATTAAAAAACGTAATGCAATGCACAAATCATATTTAATTTTTCAAATTTAATCCTCAAAATATGCCACTCATGTTTAATTTCACAATTTTAATACTTAAAAGTTATTTGTATTGGATATTAAGAAAATATATCACAATCAATACTTATCAAAATTACATAACTAGCAAAAAAAGTTATGTTCTTTTTTATGTTTTGTAATATTGCAATAGGGAATTATATATATAAAGAAAAATTTAAAAATTTTAATTTTAGTTGAGGTAGAATATATAAAGACTGGATAAAAAGAAATAAAAGAACAATTTCAAATGATGAAAATCTTTAGAATATTTATTTTGTTAAAAAAATCATTGGATTAATAATCCACAGATGAAGATGGAAATAAAAAAGGTTAAATGCATTCAGACCCTCTGAACTTGTTCATTTTTTTATTCGGCCCCCCTGAACTTTTAAAAGTTTCTCTCGCCCCCTTAAAAAACTTTCAAAAGTTTCTCTCACCCCCTTAGATGTCGCGTGTCATCTTTTTAATTGGATGACATGTTTGAAAAATCAAACAAATCAGAAGTCGATACGTGTCATCTTTTGAAGGTTTTTGAAGGGTGGAGAAGAACTTTTATAAAGTTCAGGGGGCGGGAGAAACTTTTAAAAGTTCAGGAGGGCCGGACAAAAAAACGAACAAGTTCAAGGGGGCCTGGATGCATTAAGCCAATAAAAAAATATAACCACTCTATGAACAAAGAGTTTAAGAGTAAGCACTATAACATCTCAAAGATCATTTTGGTTTTCTCTATTTTTATACCACATTTTCTATTTTAACACCAAAAAATAAACCGATTTCTATAAAGAGAATATATTTAGTACAAAATAAATTTAAAAATTACATAATAATTATAAGTAACGTATCCGTGCATCGTGCGGACACTACACTAGTTATACGTTAAAAGAAAAAAGTAGGAAAAATTTACTTAAAAAATAGTTACTTTTTAAATTTAACCAAGTATTTAGACTTAAATTCATTAAAAGTACATAAATTTTATATTTACTAACATAATGATACATGAATTTTAAACTTTGACATAATGGTACATAAACTTTACACTCTACTAATATAATAATCAAAATTACCTTTAACTACTAATATTACCTTTGACTTCTTTTATAGCCATTAAAATTTAATTATATTACCCATTTTCCTTAATTTCAATTCTTCTCTTCCATCATTCATCTCCATTTTAGCTTTTTTTACGTCATTCTTCTAATTCTTCTCTCACTTCTCTTTAACCCATTCTTTTCATTTATTCCTCACACTTCTCTCTATACAATGTATTTTGATATGGGATTTGATGAAGCCTAAAATATAGCTGCAAAAAAACTTGAACAATTGCATACTTTTGTGGCCCTTATCTTATGAAATTGATACTGAACCTCAATGGAAATCTCGAATAATTTTTGCAAGGACAAGTATTAAAACTAAAATTGAGTCTCAAAAATTTCAAAAATATCTCAAAACTTCTCATCACGAAAACAATTAACATATAAATCAGATTACAAAAAGGAAGACGTTTTCCATTTAGTTCCAGATAATTAACATTCTGTTTTCGCCCTTCTCTCTCCATTTGCCCCCTCACATTCAATGCCCCCCTTAAATTTCCCTCCCTCCAAAACCCGTCAATCAAAGTATTATACGTCACATGACTCAGGTCCAACCCTTTTCTCGACATCTCATCCAAGATTCTAACCACCTTTCGGGATTCCCCTCGAATGCATTAATAAATATATTATATGTAACAAGATCCGGTTTTAAATTTTTTTTTGGTAATTCACGAGTGAGATTTATTGCAGCTTTGAGGTTACCCGTTTTGCAAAAACCGAAAATTAGGCATTTCTGGGTTGAAATATCGGGACAAACGCCTTTTCTTAGCATTAAATCCTTTAAAGCAAAGGCCTCCTTAATCTTACCGGCCTTGCAATAACCATCGATCAATGTGTCTTAGCTTCTGGTATTAGGGGCTATACCTTTTTTCAGCATATCTTCGAGCAACTCGACTGCATCTTTCAGCTTCCCGTTCTTGCAAAACCTGTTTATAGCGAGTTATAAGAAATGGCACTCGGGTTGAGAGCCGAACTGATCATTCGGGTCCACAAAGCATTAGCCTCATCAACCTTTCCACTATTACATAACCCGTTGATCAATGAATTGCAGGCGACTAAAATTTGGTTTTAGGCCTTGCCTTTGCATTTCAGCAAACTCCTCCATTGCAGCTGATAAATTCTCATCCTTTCAAACCACTTTGGCCTCCATCTCCTCCAAAATAGCCTTAGCTTTAAACATTTTCCCAGATTTACAATAGCCGTCAATAAGTGTGTTATAAGTAATTACATTCGGTATAACCCTAGCAGTTTCATGTCCTCGATGATCAGCAGCCTTCAACAATTTCCCGACTTTACAGAACCCGCTAATCATGATATTGAAACTAAACAGATAGAGTTTCGACATTTTCTTTATCATCTCCATGTACACGAACTCCATATGCCAGATTTCAAGCTCCTTAACCAAAGCACTCAACAACGGGTTACAAGTGAAATAGCACATAACGAATCCCCACTCACAAAAATAGCATAGTAAAGCCATAGTCCAGAGCTCTTTTAAGTGCCTCAAACCCGAGATGAGATTTCATATTTTAAGTATGCCAATACCAGCATATCAGCTATGATTGAACTAGCACATAATGAATCCCCACTCACAGAAATAGCATTAAAAATCGAAGAAACCGAATAGTTTTTCTCTGTCTTCACAAAATTATCCAAAAAAGACATGATCTTTGAACACTTGTTGGCGAAAGCGAGAGATTGCAGTATTTTAAAGGTAAGTTCTAAAGGTTGTGAGAGCTTAAACTCCCGTTTGGACCAAGTGAAATACCTGAAAGTGAGCTCGGGGTCGGCTCCTGAAGAGAGGAGTTGATGGAGGAGTCAGGAGTGTATTCGGGTTTTCTTCTAGAATGTTGCTTTTCTATAAGGTCTAAAACGGCGGGAATATCTATGGAAGAAGAGCTGAACTGCATAAGGGCTCGTTAGTTTCCATGGAAAATGAATGAGAGGGGGTATATCCCCGAGATAACAGCACCTCTAAGAGAGTACATTTGCTTCCTCAAACAAAATGGATAAAGAAACCGAAATACCATAGCAACTAGGTTGTTAAGGATGAGTCGATGGCCATATCAACATCAACCAAAAGGCTCATCAATCGCCCCAGCAAGTGGTTCAATCATTACTCTGCACAATACCGAGCTTAAATTTGTTAAATTTTCGCCTTACAGGAATCACAAGAAACGAGAGAAATGGAGTAGGGGTATTTATGGTTGAGTTGGGATTTTGACCCGAAGTGAGTTTATTTCCACTTCTGATTTACGGCATACGATCATATGGTCAAATCAAATCCATAATTCAATCTAACAGTTTTGAATTAGGAATTGTCTATTATTTAACATTAATAGACTCCAGCATATCAAATTTCTTATCTACTACAACAGTCAATTCAACTGAGGAAGCTAACTCAAAATCAAATATGCTAAATGAGAAGTAAAGAGCTTCATTCGAGTTGTTCAAAAAAAAAAAAAAAAGAGCTCCATTCGGAAACTAAATCCTTTTCTAATGCCCTAAGCTGAAAATCAATAACAAAGCACAAATTTCTCCGACCATTAAGTTCTGAAATTCCTTAAACCAAAGAGAAACTCACAATTGTAACCAAAGCTAACAAAATCCAAAGGAAATCAGACAGCGAGAATCATACAAGTACAAAAAAAGAAGGAATTAAATCTACTGCACTGAAATTTGAGATGGAGAGCTCGAGAGGAGAGGAGAGGAGGTTGTACCTCGGCGTAGGCGGTGGCGCGTGACCGGGAAAATCGACGGCAAACGAAAATCAGACGCAGAAGAAAATTCACGCCCCAAATTGCTTCACAACGGCCAATGAAGTTACACTTTTGCCCTCCATTAATGGCCCTTTCCTATCTCTTCCTTTCAGTTTCACTCAAATCATTAGGGGCAAAATTGTATTTTCCAGGAGCGTTTTCAATCAAAAGAGGGCGTTAAATAACAACCCAGAAAAAAAAAGGAAAATGGTTCTTAAAAGTTCAAGATTAAACGGTATCGTATGATGGTATTGCATAAGCTTGATTCTGATTGCTGCAAGAACATACCTTGTATCACAATGGAATTTACCAAGTTGCCCTTTAAAGCTATTAGTTTTATGGGATAACTTCAAAAATCCCTATTGAGGTTTCAACTTTTCTCAAAAACGCTCCGGATATTTAAAATCCATCAAAATCAACCTTATTGTTTAAGTCCGTTATCAAAATGAGGATCGGCCAAATTACATCGTTAAAAAATTCTATGTCAACATGGACATTTTTGTCAAAACCTACTCTTTTAACCCATTTAACCCTACCCATTTTCAATAAAACTAATCTAACAACTCATTTATCCAAAACTCATTTAACTTTAACCCTAACCCCATTGTCGCCGTTGCCGGCGCCGTCGTCGGAAAATCACGATTTCGGCGACGATGCTAAAATCGACGGCGAAACCCCAAACTCCGGTGAGATTTGTCCTCGAACCCTCGATCTGTTGCTCTGCCACCCATTACTCCACCGGAGAAATCAGATCCGACCATTGCCGCTCGCTCACCACCTTCGCCAGATCCGACCACGTCGACATATCAAAACCTCCACCGCCGGAGCTGCTCTGCCACGTTGTGGAAATCGAGGCCAGATCCAGTCCAAACGTCGACGAAATCAAGGCCAGATCTACGATTCGACGGTCCAAACGCTGGTGAAAACCTATCTACGATTCGACAGTCCAAACGTTGACGAATCTCCCTTTCTCCTCGTTCTCGTCAGAAAAACGGTAATTTGTGCCAAAAACGACAAAATCGGCGCTGATAGGTTTTCACCGGAATGAGAACGATGAACGACAACGTCACCGACAGCGAAAATGGAGGAGAGGTAAAAGGGCAGTGGCGACGTGGGAGGGGTCGGGATTGCAACGCGGGGTGGCTGCGGCGATGGTTCTGGGGACAGGGGTGGCGGAGTTGGAACCTATGACTAAACCTGTTAATTGGACGAGCTTAACAGGGCCAGGGCCGTGCCTTACCCGACTTTTAAAAAATTATTATAACCCAAGTCCTATCCAACCCTCTCTAATTCATAGACCGGGCTGGGCCGGGGCTAAAGTAATTTGTCCAAAACCCGTCCAGATCAGCCCACAAAATTATAATAAAAACAGAAAAGCAAGAAATAAAATTGAAAAGCTTTACGCCAATATTTCACAACAATTCAAATCCCAAAATCTAATTAACGATTCAAAATATTCTCAGTTGAAAACGTAAACACTAAAAAAGCCATCATCAGATTCTGCTTCTCATTTATCATTATCTTCAACGCAAGAATCTGACTCCATGCTCTCTTGATCAACTGCAAAACAATTAGAGTACAGTGGACCCATGTTTTACAAAATGGGCTGAAAAACAATCCATATTTCTTCAATTACGTACACGTATAATATATTTAGAATTAAATATGTTACAGGGCCGGGCGAGCTTTATTATCTATAACCAAGCCTTACCCCTTAAAGAACAGGGTTTAAACAGAGCTTGGGCCGGGCCGAGCTATATATAAATTTCTATTTCCATACCCTTGTTTTTAGCAACAGGCTTGGGCGGGCCGGGCGAGTTGCCCGCCCAATTAACAGGTCTACTATGACCGGTGTCGCGATTTTTCCGTTGTTTTCGGTACCGTCGCCGGATTTGCGATTTTCTGGCAACGGCACCGCCGCCGGCGGCGACTAGGGGATTAGGGTTAGAGTTTTATGTGTTTGAGTAAATGGATTAAACTTTATTGAAAATGGGTAGGGTTAAATGAGTTATTGTTAAATGGGTTAAAAGAGTAGGTTTTGACAAGAATACCCCTGCTGACATGACATTTTTTAACGGTGTAAGGTGGTCGACCCTCATTTTGATAACAAATTTAAACATCATGGATGGTTTTGATGGATTTTAAACATCCGGGGTGTTTTTGAGAAAAGTTGAAACCTCAAGGAGTGTTTTTGAACTTATCCCTAGTTTTTTTCAATGTTGTCAAAACCGGATCGTAGGTCGAACCGATAAACTAAATGGTTTACTGTTTAATCGGTTCAACTGATTTGAACCCCAATTCAACCGGTGAGTTTATCATTTAAATTGTACACTATTTTCACATATTATATATAATTTATGTCTAATATTTGTTATATAAATAAAAAATATTAACAACATAAATTAAATATCAAACCGATAATTTTTTCAATCGGACCGGACTCATAGGCAGTTCACGGTTCAATCAGTTGAACCGACCGATCCGGTCCAATTTTAATAACGTTGGTTTTTCAATTAATAATAACATAAATTCCTAATTAGTTGAGTATAAAAGCTAATTGTGGTCATACTCATGGTTGTAAGACCCGACCTGACCCGGCCGGTCGGACCGGAAAAACCTGGACCCGGTTGACATAACGGACCAATTCACATCAAAAATCCATTACATAGTGAATTCGTTAATAACTTGGTGACCCAGACGGTTGGACTGTTGAACCGGTGACCCGGGCGAGTTTTAGGGGTCGATCAATATTAAATAAGAAGAGTTGTAAAGTCTCCAACTCTGCACATCTATTGAGGAAGCATTTAACTAAAATAAGAAAATTAAAAAATTAGCAATCAAGAGTGCTAATCATGGTAAAACTCTATTAAAGAAAGTTAATAAATTGTAAACGTCTCCTTCTCTTCTTCTTTCTTGAATAGTTCTTTTCTTCTCTCTACTGTTTGCAATTTCAGTTTCTCAAATCTTAAACTGAGAACGTGGATGGAAAACGATAAATACTCAACCATCCAATGTTCAAAAGGAAGAACCCTCAACACAAGGTATTCGTGGTAAGACGGATCCAGCATGGAATTAAGACAATGAGGCTAGATAATCATTAAACTTGAATCTTTATTTAGTTATATATTATGAATTTACGATGCAATCAAATATATTCACTTGAACTTCTAGAGTTTTTGTGCTTCTATAATATATTATGCTGGTTTTTTATTTTCAATAGATTATTGGTGGGAAACGTATGGGTATGATGCTCCCAATTTACAAAAAGTAGCAATTAGGATTTTGAGCAAAACGGCTTCTTCTTTTGGATGTGAGAGAAATTGGAGCTTATTTGAGAAAATTCACACTAAAAAGAGGAATAGGTTGGAGCATGAAACACTTAATGATCTTGTTTTTGTGAACTCCAATTTGAAATTGAAGACAAGGTACATAATTTTCAACTTACTTTTATTCAATTTTTTCTGTTTCTTTAAGTTCTTACTGGTTCATAAATGGAACTATGTTTTAATACTCAAAATTAGATATTAAGCAAAACACAATTTGGATCATGTTGATTTTGAGTGCATTTCAAAAACTCAATATTGGATAGAAGAGGAGGTAGATGCAATTGATCAAACAGTAGATGGAGATATTTATGAGGATTTTGGTGCCTCCAAGTGTTGAAGGGAATACAAATATATTTGGTTAGTATTTTATATTTTAAACTTTTAACCGTACAATTTCAAAGTATATTCTTATTTTTTAAGTTATGTCATACTTATTAATTTTTTATTTTTTATCAATTTTCTTAATGCAGATGATGATAGTGCTTTCGAAGATAATTTGGGAGATATCAATTTGGATTCGTATAATTTTTCTAGGAGTAAACATTTCAATTATGGGGCTTTGAACAATGAAGATTTGGATTAAATAGCTAGCCTAAAATTAGTTTGTTTGATAATATTTGATTGGGTGAACTTTTTGTAAGACATTTTATGTGTTTTGAATTTGATGGTTAAAATTTCATTAAATTTTTAGAAAGAATATTTTAACAGGTTATATATTATTTTGAGTAATGTATATTGATAAATTTATATGACCCGGTTGAACCTTTAACCTTTGACCCTTTCCCTATTCCGGTTCGAAGAGACCGGGCCGAGTTTGACAATCATGATTATACTCGAATTCAACCACATTTGAGAATATAATAACAAAAATAATGTTTTTTTAAATACATAATAAATTATTCTTACAGATCAAATTACGAAACTACTTAAAATTATTACCATACAAATAATCAACAACGAGATAGATTTAAGGGACAGAACCACTATCCATAAGCTTTATGTATATACACAAATGTACTCATGGAAAGATCATACATTTGAATCTAGTGTAATAAAAGTCAATAAAAATTAACTCTCTTATTCAATCAATTATACTAACAGATTGAATTATAAAATTATTCAAAATTATTTTTGTTATACAAACAGTAAACCGTATATATAAATTATCAGTCACAGGGTTGATTTAGGGAATGAAAATCACTTTATAATTTTAACAAACAAAAATATATTTATCGAAAACTATATGTTCGAATCTAGTGTAATAAAAGGTCAAAAATTTATCCTATCATTTCAATGGTTGGGTGAACACGTTTAAACTATATTTTTTAAAAACTAAGAGTTAAGATTAGTTTCTATAACAAAATAATTTATTAGAAAAGTTAATAGTGAAATGATTCTTTTCTTGATGGTCAATTAGCCCATAGACTTCTTACGAAGAGAAGGACAAAATCGTCCGAAAACAAAAACACAAATCCAGAAAAAAGGGTTTATGAAGGGCTTTTCTTCATCATCCAGCATTCCACCTCCTAAAAACCCTAATCAATTATATAAAAAAAAAAACCCTCATTCAAATCTCCCCTTTAATGGCCCTTTTCAATTGATTCCATCAAGACCCTCAAATTCGCAATTACGAATTCCGTCTCACAGTTTTTCAATGCTGAAGCTCATCTCCTCTTCTTCTGCCCGCCAATTCCACAGTCAATTTTCACCCCCTTGTCTCCGAGCCAAGTCCAGCGGTTCTGCCAACAATCACTGGCTCCAAGCGCTCGGTTCTATCGCCGGTCTGGGCCGCCGGGAGTCGGGAGAGTGTAGTTTCTATGGCAGGGCGTTTTCTTGCTCTGGTTCTTCTAGCGATGGTGAAGCTGTGGAGGGTGAAGTGAAAAGTGGGGAGTCGGAGGCTGGGAGTAGGGATTCGGGTAATGCTAGGCCTGAGGATTATCTCACGGTTGGTGTCACTGAGCTTTGTTGAAATGGAGATTTTGTGATTTCTTTGGTAGATTATTGATGATAAGATTTTACTAATCGAATCATTTTGGACTTCGTTGAATTCAAAGCGTAAAGATGGATTTTTTTGCTTATATCATAAAGAATGCTCCACTAGTTCTTGTGATATTGCAATCGCAAGTAAAAATTAGAATGGAGACTTCCCATCTCTTCATATTGTTGTTGCCCATCTGTGCATAGCTTGACACGTCCATTGAACTTAAATTACCTTTTTTATGTGCTGTAACACTGCAGAATGTATTGACTATCTTTTGACTCTGCATATGCAGTTAATGCTTCCAAGATTTTTCAATTGTTGTCTTTACGACTCAATCGATCTTTCATGATTTTTGGACAGGTTTTGGCCTTACCCTTGCCACAGAGACCTTTATTTCCAGGTTTATACATGCCAATTTATGTCAAGGTACGTCAGCTTCCATAATGTCAGTGATGAAGTTGAATCACAAATTTCAATAGATATGATGACCTAAATATAGTTGTCAGTTTATGTAAATTCTTATTTAATTGTGCTTGTGGCTTAAATTTTGTTTTTCCAAAAAAAAGACCTTGCTGGAGTTGTGTGGTAGTATGTATTTCGGCTAACTCTTTTCCTTGTACATTGTTTTTGCTTACATCTTTGATTATACTATTTTACCATCTCTGTTCTCTTGTGTTGATAACTGCTGTAGGCCTTAGCGTACTTTTAAGTTTCAATACTTATTTTTTGTCAGTGTTGATGCATTATTTGTTGTTGTTGATTCTGTTTTAGGATCCTAAGTTGTTGGCAGCTTTACAAGAAAGGCAGGCCCTGGCCCCTTATTTTGGTGTTTTTCTGCTCAAAGATGAACCAGGAACCGATGCTAGTGCAGTAACTAGTTCTGAAACAGAGAAAATCATAGATGATCTAAAGGGGAAAGAGCTGTTTGATCGCCTGCATGAAGTTGGCACACTTTCCCAGGTTTGCATCTCTTGTTGTGTAATCCTTTTCATGCTTTGTTTTTTCATCATAACTAGAGAAAACTTGAAAATATGTTTTTTCTAATGATTGTTTTATGAATATCAGATTTCAAGTATTCAAGGGGATCAGGTCGTTCTTGTTGGTCATATGCGGCTTCAAATAACTGAGATGGTAAGTATGAAAATTAATGAAAGTTTTTTTGATTTTTTTTGACAGCCGATTGGCATTTGTTTACCTCAAGCTATTATGACTTCCTTGCAGGTTAGCGAGGATCCTCTCATGGTGAAAGTCGATCCTCATAAGGTCTGATTTCTGGTTATTAGAATTTGACTATTGGTTTGTCTCTAGTCTCTACTAAAGCCCTTCCTGTTCATGTGTATGTTTTGCAGGAAAAAACATTCAATATATATGATGATGTCATAAAGGCAATGTCTTTTGAGGTCATTTCGACCATAAGAGATGCTCTCAAGACAAGTTCTCTTTGGAGGGATCATGTTCAAAGATACACTCAGGTTTGTTTTTGTTGCTTTTTTCTTGAGTATTTTATGGGTCAGTTCATGGGAAGCTTTTCTTTTCCATTACATGACATTTTATTTTAGTGTACGATTTCTTCTATGCTATTTCTGCTTTAAATGTCATGTTCTTCATTGAAATCTAAGTTGAGTTATTAGCAAGAACAAGCTGTGGGTTATTGTTTTTTATGAATGAAAAATTTGATATTCTGAAAGTTTCTTAAACATTCACTCCCATGTTTGTGTGACAGTGGCTGAGTATGTTTTTCTCAATGTTGCAACTGTCAATATTCGGGTCCAGAGCTAGAATCTCATGGCTGTGTTGACATTGACTAATTGGCTGGAATGATTAGTGCATAGGCTTCTTATATTTGATGTAGGAGTTGATTTTTTTTTTCTCCATGTTCAATCAGCAAGTTGATTTTCCAAGGTTGGCTGACTTTGGAGCTGCAATCTCTGGTGCAAACAAATTGCAATGTCAGGAAGTTCTCGAAGAGCTGGATGTGAGTAGCAATAGTAATGTTCTCGAAGTTTTCAATTTTGTATAACTTGAGGGACTTCTCTAATCTTAATTGGTGAAAGATTTCAGGAATTAACTGAACTTTTTATTCGATTAAATATTCATCTACAGAACCACTCAGTTGATTATATTTTTAATGATAGTTTTCTTTTTTTATTTCATTGTTGTCAATTTTCAGGTTCATAAAAGATTGTGTCTCACTCTTGAGCTTATGAAGATGGGAGTGGAGATCAGCAAGATTCAGGTATGACAAATTTCAATTTCAGACTTAGTATCTTTTTTGTTTTCTCTGTGCATTTCACAACGTTTAATTTTGTTGAATTATGGTTAGGAATCATTGCAAATTCCAACCATTTTCCATAAACCATTGTGGTTGATGACTGATCCTAGAGGGTTTCGCATCTTTTCCGCCGATGAAGTGGCGGGCAAGCATTTCGAGTATTTTAATGTAAGTTAATTTTTTCATCATTTATTTCTCAGGCTTTTTGGTTTCATATCTTAATTGTTTTGATACTTTTTCAGCTTGTTGCATCCTACAAGCTCAATTCTCCTGAGGACAACAGCGAGGATTGGGTGGATTACAAGGATAGAATATTCGGGGTCCTGTTTCGCAGGGCATGTTACAAACTCCCACCAAAAGGGTACGTGACAGTGCATACGGATGGGTCTGTCAAAGAGGATCTGACAGTATACGGTTCCAAGACCATTGTTGACATAAGCAATGGCTCAGCGGCGGCAGTGAAGAGGTCTGACAAAGGGTTATTGGTCAACTCGTGTGCCATGAAATTGGGATTTGTGGATATTTTGACGGCTGAGGCGGAGGGAGCATATTTGGGGTTTTTACTGTCAACGGACGATGAGAAGGTGCAAATGTGTATGGACTCCATGGAGCTGATACGGTTGCTCAAATACCACGAAAATGTCCCACCAAAAGAGTGTGAAGATCTCATCTTTGAGATGAGGTCTATGATGAACATGAAACGGAGAAATGGGGGTGTTGTGAAGCTGAAAAAGGTGGACAGAATTGGGAATTATTTAGCCGACCGAATGACACAGCTGCCAAACATGCAAAAGTGGGCCAACCCTCTACTGGCACCAAAATATTTTGACCGGCCAGAAGATTTTCCGACGGAAGAGCTGAAAAGAATTCTAAAAGAGGACATAAAGGGGATGTATAGATATGCAAAGAAGAGGAAGCAATAGCAGGTACGCTTATCTTCCTGATTATCTTTTGATTTGTGAGCCTTGTCTGCATGATTCTGATTATCATATGGTTTGTTTTGTTAATGCTGTGGATTGACCAATTCAAACTGCACTGAACTCACTGAGCTATGTCAGAAATACAAGGATCGGGTATATGGATTGCCAATGCTTCTCCCAAATCTGATTTTTCAGAAATACTTCTTGTTGCTTGATTGGTTTTCTGTTTTTGACTACTCCCTAGACTACAATATTGTTTGTTTAATGGCTGCAGCATAATAGTATGTATAATTGAAAGAGAACCAAGTCCTATTCTTAAAAAGCTCGAGAATTGCGAATATTCTAGCTTTGCTTTTTGTCTATCACAACTCCCTGACTATGGTTGATTTTACTGTAGTTTTTTTGTTGTGGCTCTTTCTTTTACTTCAAAATGCATATTGCTCTATTCAAGGACAACTCGTTGTCAGATTTGGGTTTAAACTTAGTTTTTCTTGTGTCGCATTTCATATTTGAATTTTTATTGACAAACAATTGAATGACACTAGGTTCTGCCTAGCCTTGGAAGACATGATACTTGAGAAGTTGGGGGCGATGTCCTTTTATCTGCTCAAGGTAATAGTTATTAGCACATCTTTAACTTGAAATGTTCAATTCTGTAAATTTTCCGAATCATATGTAAGCTGTGTATATGTGTGTTTGTGGTAGTTGCAGAAGTCTGTCGTCTTTCTAGGTTGTGACTTCTTCAATATGTATTTTGCTCTGCAATTGTAGGGGCTGGTTATTTGGAAAATATAGCTGATAATGGTTCGAGCTTAGAGGCAGCTCTATGTCAATCTGGTCTGGAAAATATACATGATAATGGTTCGAGCTCATGAGGCAACACTGCAACCTGCATCTTTGTTTTGACAATTCCAGTCATTAGTTTTTGTTTCTTACTATCTTCTGAATGATCTGTGTTAAATAGTTGTGCTTTTGCAATTAATAGAGAGATGGATTTAATTTTCTGATAGCTTCTCTTTACAAAGTTGGAATTTCTTTCAATGTTTATGCGTTTTCAATGTTCAGATAATAAAAGGACTAATTCATGAGATAATAATATATCCATTGTAGAGACAAATTATCAAAAGCCAGAAAATGACTCAATGTATATATATAAAAGGACTAATTCCATCCGACAGCTACAACTCTTCTGAACTATAGATGATAAGACATTCTGATTCATGAATTCACCACCTGTAAGCGAGAAAAAAACAACAAATGGACTTTTCCCTAGCAATGCCACTCCGAGCAATAACACAAAAGATCCCAGTTGCATAATTAGAACACAAATTTTTCAAGAACAACAACATAATCTTGTTTCGTAACCTACTAACTAGAGTTACTTGTCAAAACTGAATTACCCGAAAGCATTAAAACCACACAATCTCAACACAAAAGATCCTCAAAATGCAAGCTTAGTGCGGCGCCAGTGCTTGTGCTTAGTGTTATACTTATACCTTCACATTTCCAAAATGAACAAAATGAATTAACAAACAGAAAGGTCAAACAAACAAATTCTCTAGGTTAATGAACATTCAATCCAATTCTCATTCAGTAAACTATGTTTTTCATTTGTGGTCATACAGTAAAATATTCATTTAATCTCAGAAAAACATTTCAATATGACCAAACTCGAGATTATAATGATGTTCGTCAGCTGGAAAACACACAATATTAGCATACACATCGAATTTTGGATAACTCAAAAGCCTTGTTATATTTCTAGTTCAACCACACGACTAAACAAAATATAGAGCCGATGAAGTTGAAGCAAATTGACTACTTGCTAACCAAATTGAAATCAAATTCATTTAGCCTGACACGACAGTGAGATGAACTCTTTTGTCCCTAAAACTCAACAGAAGTTGTATTGATGTATCATTAAATCCATGGGTAAATTTTAAAAAAGTGCATTGAGTTGCCGAAAGGGTCCTAAGGTTCTTTTTTTTTACCAAAAGGAGTCCTGATGTTTTCAAGTTTTTTTCAAAAAGAGTCTCTTGTTTAAAAAAAAATGGTGTTATATTAATTATTTCAAATAATTCAATTTACTAATAAGTAAACCTTGTTGTTTAAATATTTTTCATCAGAATTCGAGAATTTCTCGAATGATTGCTTTTATTTCTTTTATAATTTTTAAAGTTTATTATCACAATTTAATCATAAAAAGTATCTAATTGATAAAAAATATAACATTTATCTATATTGTGTATTGCATGTTTAATAATCATCCAACAAAAATTAATACAAAATTGACTAAAATTACCCACGTTTTTAACATAATTTACTATTAAAAGTCATCTATTTGCAAAATTTTTTAAACCTCAGGACCTTTTTTTGCTAAAAAGTAAATCTCAAAACCTTTTGCAAACGAGAGAAATGTCAAGGCACCTTTTTGAAGTTTACCTAAACTATTTTTAAAAGAAAGAATTTGAATTTGAGCAGCAATTGACCAACACACTCACTTGAGAGTGGACATTAATACATTGGCATTTTGGCAAAACACTCCTCAACAAATGTTATGGACATAGTTTGAGGCTTTATATTTATAATCGAACCTTGTGTTATTTTTACAATATCAGATTTTCTGTTAACATTATTGGATTATTAGTATTGATTTTCAGAAATAATGCATATGTTATATATTTGTAGAGATCAATATTATTCGTAAGACTGAGCATTTCGTTTGGTTAGATCCAGAGTTGGTTTTTTGTTATCTTGTTCAAATTTTCAATTTATGGAACTTTGAAACTTGGTAGACCTTGTAGCACTTTGTTGGTCAGCCAAATTAAATCTTCAAACAGATTCCATTCATATTTTCATGCAAATCTCCAACTTGTTTATATTTACGCATACAAATGGCTACTTTTCCAATAATTTAATAAATTAACATCTTAGCTTTTCAATAGTTTAGTAAAAAATAAGAGTTAATTTCAAAAATCTTCTTTGAGGTTTTGACAATTCTCAAAAACACTTCTGAAGTTTTGTTTCTTTTCTCTCAAAAGCACCCCTTGCAATATTATCAAAAACGTCATTTTCCATCCAATAGCAGTTAAGTGATGACTTGACGGGGGTTATTTAGTCAATTATCACATTCTGACCCATTTACCCAAAAAACTAAACCCTAATACCTATTAACCCACCTAAAAACTTAACCCTAAGATTTTTTTCTCGAGCATCCATGTGAAACAGTAGAATTTCCGGTGAATGACAACTGTGATATCAACAACTTAACCTTCTCCTCTTTAATTCGGTTTTAACGACGATTCGGCTCCCGTCGATGGAGATGATAGCGTTGTTAATCGGTGTTAAGGAAGAAAATGCCTGCAATTCTACTTCCTCGAGTAACTAGTTTGATCAATTTTCAAATCCAGTGTCGATGACCGGCTATTATGATAAAAAAATCACTGGCAAACTGAGCTATGGTTTAATCTCATATTTGGATGAGATCAAGGTCAATAAATTCTTCCTTTGGGTTGATGCTGACGAGATCAATGTTGATTTGGCTTGATTTTTTGTGATGAAGATGAACAAGGAGAATACATAGTTAATTATGCACACAAGGTGTTTGATAAAATGATTCTTTAGTATGTAAGGGATCTGTATTGCATATGTGTGATATATGTAATGTTATGCAAAAACGGTGTAATCAGTTCGAAATTTTATGTGTGACATATGTATTATATATGTGTTGTATATGTAATGAGTTTGTAAAGGTGCTTTTCTTATCAAATCAGTTCGGGAATTTTATGTAAGAAATATGTATTGTATATGTAACACATATGTATGGTATATATAATGATTTTTTGTAAAATTATTCTTGTTATCAAAATCAGTTCGGAATTTTATGTGTGACATATGTATTATATATTCAATGAGTTTGTAAGGTTTCTTTTCTTATGAAATCAAGTTTGGAAATTTTATGTAAGGGATATGTATTGTGTAAGTAACACATGTAATACTACGTAAGTTCAATGTGTGGCATATGTATGACATATGCATTATAT
>CAOJBJ011196568.1:0-12041 GCA_948291685.1 Euphorbia celastroides | reverse complement strand
ATCGAATAACGGTATATCGAACAGGCAAAATTCCAAGGCGCGTAACTTGAAACCCTAACTTAATCAATAATAAAATCAAACCTGATTGTAGATTGAAAATCAAAATAAAGAATTGAATAAGAACAAGTCTCACAATCCAAGCATAGCCATTGAAATAATCTCACCGAAAGAGAATGAGCTTAGTTATTCATAATTGAAATAAAATCAAACTAAAATTATCATTGAAAACATAAAAGATAAGAGTAGAAGAAGAAAAAATGGCTGAAAATTCCAGCCCTAG
Organism: Euphorbia celastroides; assembly: GCA_948291685.1. Lineage (NCBI taxonomy): Eukaryota > Viridiplantae > Streptophyta > Magnoliopsida > Malpighiales > Euphorbiaceae > Euphorbia > Euphorbia celastroides. The sequence continues at coordinate 11,761 of CAOJBJ011196568.1, read as the reverse complement.
GTGAAAATCATGTCCTCCTATTACTCTCCTAATCACGTTCTGTTTGTGCGTTTTTGCTAATTCAAAAGTAACTTAAAACTGAAATAAAAATCCTATTTAAATTAAGTTGTTTTCTTAATAGGAAAAGGATTAAAATATCCTAAGATAAAAGAAAAATACAAAAAGGAATAAAAATCTAAATAGGATGACTAAAAATCTCGGCTTTTCTTGAGACGTCCAAAACCCGAACAATCGAAGGCATAGTAAAAAATTCTCAAAAAGTCCTCAAAGTTCTATTGGATACTCGATCCGTCCAAAAAAGCTCCAAAAGATATCCAATTAAGCTCCAAAAAATCCAAAACTCGAGCTCAAATAATAAATCACCTGAAATACAAAATAAAGAGCATCAAATCCTAAAAAAAACAATAAAATATACACTCAATTTAACCATAATTCGACACCATCACCAGGCCACAGCTTTCGTTTCTTTCCTTGCCGTCTAACTTGCATCGAGAAGAAGTTATACACTCGGTCTCACGAGATTCTCCCAAACGATGGACGTTTTGTTATCTATCCTGTGTTTGTCTCGCTTCGAGCACGCTCTCCTCTTTGATTTATGAGGTAACTTATTTCTCTACTAGCACCTAAACGAATTGATCTTGATGACATTTCTTCTATTAGCACCTGAAGGAGGCTGTGATGTCGTAAAAGTTGGCATTGTGTGGCTTCTACTTCGATCTGGTTTCTTTAGTACCTTTCTCCCATTTTTTATAGGAATCGTTGTTTGTAAATTGTTTGAGGTGAAATTGTGCTAGGAATAACGAGGCAAGTAATTGCCATTTGAGGGGATTTTGAGCTTTGGGTTTGATTGAGGCTATGGGTATTTTGATTGTGGTGGTGTGATGGGTATTTCAGAGTAATACAACTATTGTTCCTCTTTCAGTTCATTGATGCTTTATTATTATTGAGAAGGCAATTTGCTAACTGGTGCCTTTTATTGCATATTTTTCTTTCTATGCAGCTGTTGTTATGTTTGTCTAAAATGATATTTTGTTCCCTAACAAGTTGCTTTTACCTTAACAAGTATAGAAAGATGATGCTATCTGTACTTGCTCTTTATAGCTTTTAATGGTTTTCTTGTCTGTTTCCTAGTGTTTGGATAGTTTAGATGAAACTATTTTGTATAGAAACTTATAATAAGCACTAAAATGGAGTAAGTAAAATAAGAAGCTTGTATATTGAGTTAAGTTGCTCAAAACCAGATGACCACACAAAAATCCTTTACTTGTCAATCAAAAAAATGTAAAACCATTGTTTCCAAACTATAAAGAACATCAAAACACAAGAAGATCCATTGTAAGTTCATCAAGAAGTCCATTGAGAACATGCTTCTCCAAATCCTTTATCACATCTTCTTTCTCTAGAAACATAAACATCATCTTGTGCCAACCATAGTCCCACATACAATTCACATCTGGATCCTTGTCATAGACATCAACCTCAAGCATTTTCAGTAAATAGTCTTCAACCAAGCATCCAATTTTATCGCTTCGTCCATAGAATTTTAACTTCTCCAAGTCCTTGTGCAATTGCCTTATCAAATCATTCAAATGTCTTATTTTTGGAGAAGTTATGTTAAATTTTGTGAAAGGATGATGCTTGATCTGCATTCCTCTCCCTTTTCTTCTCATTACTTCATAACCACAGTCTAACATGAGCTTGTTCCCTTCACAATGGTGATCTTCACAATTGGCGTCGAGCACAGTAAGAGGAATGTTGAGCTTGAAATGTGCTGCTGCTGTGTCGAGAAACAACTGGCTTTTTACTAGGATCTGCAGCAGGTTGTTTTCACTTTCTGTTAATGGCTCTGGTGTTTCAATGATAGGCTGGTATCTTTTGTGCAGTTGTGAGTTGGTTGCATCTTTGCTGCCTTCAGAGATTCCTATTAAAAGAAATGACCTATTAGAAGCCCTTTTTTCAGGGGACGAGTCTCGCGCTCGTCGGCAGATAAGGTCTCAATGTTTTTAAGGAAAGTATAATGAACATGAACATGAACTAGGACATAGATGACCAATTTTCTTCTCATTTTCCACTTAATGTTTGTAGACAAGAAAAGCAACACCAAAAACTGATTTAAATGTACAAATCTACTTACGGTTAAATGGACCACTTTCATTTTTGTGAGATTGAAGTTTTTTGTGGTCTCTTTGTCTTTGTTGATTGTTTACCACTGTTGCCAACTTCACAATGCCCTACAGAAGATAAATTAGCATTTAATTTTAGAAGATTTGATACTAATGAAGTAGATTGTAGTTTGTCTTAAACTTAAAAAATATAAGCATGAATCAAGATGCAGTGGAAATAAGCTTACATGCCCGTCCTGAGCTACTCTTTTAAGGCTTTTTGGGTTTTGACATTCATTGTTAGCTGGAATAGTGCAGAAGCTAGAACCTTGTTCTGCTGGAATCTGTAGTTCTCCTGCCCCATTTGGTTTTGCAGTGCTTAAATCTAATTTGTTGGATTTAAGGATTCGTGCCTCTAACTCTGTGGAACTGCTGAGTGTCCCTTGGTTGTCCTCATTGAATTGATTTAGCATTTTGTGCCTTCTTTGCTTCACTTCTAGCAACATAGGAGGCTGATGCTTGGAAGTCCCTGACAGCTTGTTCAGATTTCTGCTTCTGGTCACTAGTTCATCAATTTTTCGAGGGGTCTCATCTTTCAGTGCATTTTTTACCTTTGCATTTTGTATGCTTTTTTCTCCCATCTCCGTTGTGCTAGAGTTTCTGTTTCTTTCTTTTATCACCTCAGAACTGAAATTTCCTGGGGAGGAATTCTGCATTGAGTTTTTGTTCATTGAATCTTGCATGTTCATGTTGGAATTAAGAGGATTCCTGCTTTGAACAGAATCTTCGTGACGCCTTGTATTTGGTGATCCCCGGGATGGCATTTCTCTGCTTAAGTCTATGGAATTTCCAGTGCTACGTGTGGTCTTTGTTAAATACAGATAATCTTGCATAAGTTTTGGCAAAAACATGTTTTCACTTCGTGTTTTCCAGCTTACTTGAATGTGTTGTTTGCTGCTCTGCTGTTCCCCCTCTACTCGATGATGTTGCAATTCTTGTGCCTCAAGATTTTTGGGTATTTGAGGCTGTTGGGATGCAAGATAATTCAGAGACTTGCTTAGGCCGTTCAATGGCTGCACATAATCATTTCTCCTTTCTGTTCTAGGCATGGTTAAATTGCTTTTTGCTTGCTCCTGAATAGCAGTTGCAGTGCCGGATACCTTATTTGTACTGGTTGCCATTTTCTGTAGCTCATGCTTCAAGATTGACTCCTTGGCTCCACCTTTCTCTTTCCCTTTTTGTTCCTTTAGATTCACAGAATCCAATTTCCCCTCCTTTCCCCAAATATTCTTTCGGTTTCCTGAGTGGCCAGTGTTATTTTCATGTTTATCTGTGACCTTCTTCGAGCGTCCCGGCATTTTTGTCCCATCGACATCCTTCTGGGGTGGTTTTGTACTATGGATAGTACCATCAAAGCTTTTGCGATGAGTTGCTAGATCCCTCTGTACCTGTAAGTGTACTGAGTCTCGGGTCAATTGGACTTGGTTGGGTTGTGTCTGCTTATGTCTTCTGATTTGTGCATTATTCCCCTCATCATTTTTCTTTGCATCTATTCGTTCAATTTTCTCCTTGTAAATGGGTTCTTTCTTTTTGATGTGCTTCGCTTCATCGCTCTCTGGAATCTCTTCAAGTCCCATTAGTTTTGCAATCACACTAGGGATTCTTCCCTTTTCCGGTTTGAATTTTATTGAACTTGACTGATTCTTCTGTTCTGAAAATGCTACAGAAGCCCTCATGCTTGAGCTGTTGCTCGCTGATTTCCTCTGAGAAGCTGAATTTGAGGTGCCTGAAGTTTTTCTGTTTCTGCTGTAGTTTGTATTTTCTTGTTGGTAAGTCTGGGAAATTAAGCTCTCATAAAGTTCCTGAATATGCTGGGAACTTCTAGAAGACTTGTCAAAGGAAAACACTGGCCGAGCAAGTTGCTTATTCTCTACTGTCATTGCATCGCTACTGTCATCTTCACCATCATCCAGCAATGTGATCCGAGCTTTGTTCTGGGAACCAATCACATAGTCTGAGTTTTCTTGAAAGTTTACCAACATCCTCAGTGATTCTTCCAAATTTATCGCCCCTTTCAATAGTTCATTTCCAATTTCTATTGAATATCCATCCAAATTTAGGCCATTAGAAAATGCTCTCAGGATCTGGTTTAACTTCTGTGCCCCTTTCGCTATCTCGTTGATATGCAGATGAGATATGGAAGGCATGTTGTTTGTCGATCTGTTGCGCATTACAATGTTGTTTCTTTCCATCTTGTTTGTTTTCACTGATCTTCCACCAATTTGATTTAGGAATCTCAGCATCAAACTGGTGTCTGAAGAATTTGTTCTTGTGACTTTTCCTCCATCAAGGGCAAAAGCCAGTGCCATCGAAAGACCTCTGAATTGCTCCGAGCTTTGACCTCTCCCAATAGGTATTATGTCTTGTGAACCTTCTCTGATGGAGATTGATTTGTTACCTCCCGTAGACCTGCTATGTGATCTTCCACTTTTTAAGTGTGTCTGCAGAAACGAAACAATTTAAGAAACTGAAGTTTAAGAGAAATGGAACTTTTAATTTCACTTACATTTTGATGCAATTTCATGTCTCTGGATCCTCTATAAGCTTGCTTGGAATGGGAATATGCATCTGTACAGAGTATAGAAAGTGTAAGAAAGCAATGATTATTCTTGATAATCAAAGCTGTATAGTTATTTACATAACATGTTAAGCTTTTTTAAAACTACTAGTATTAAAGGAATATCAATGCAAAACTATCATTGATTTCTAGTTTTGCGTTTTGTATTCCAAGTCTAAATGATTTGAATAATTTGATTACATGTTTTTTATAGCATTACTTCTCCATAGTAATTTAATCTAATCTATCATTTGATCAATCCTTTATGAAATTGTTAAGATACGGGCTCAGTAATTGCTTTTTTTTTTGTTCTGAAGTAGGTATCCTAATTCTGTTTGCTTTGTTCTCTCCTTTCTTCATTCAAGCTTCTCCTAGTTTCTGAAGAACAAAGCTCTTTGTAATCCTTGTGAAATTGTTTGATACTTTTGAACCTCTTGATATCATAGCAAACAACGTATAATTTTATGCCTAGTTTGTTTTTCCCTAGTGTTATACTCTAGTACCAAATGCAGGCCAATGTTTCATTGTTCATTTTCAGAATTTTTTTGAGCTATTAAACAAGAATCAAGCAGAAAAAAGTTCAGCATAGAGGAGAAATCAGGAACTGAACTCTAATTTGCTCCATTCATTGACTCTAGCTTGAGGAAACGAATTCTGTCATGTATTATGAAAGTTTTGATGTTTTTAACTTCTGCGAGTATTTTGCTTTTCCTGACTGCACAAATTCGAAGTGCGAGTTTCTATTTTTGGAAGTTCTCAACTTCAAGTAGTGCAAAATGAATGTAAAACAGCTCACCTCCTGTCATTGGCTGTGCAGTTTTAGAGCTCTGAGATGCAGACATCCGCTCCTTCCTCAAGCGGAGATCATCCAGCAATTTCTGTGCAAAATCCGATCTTTTCGCCATTTGTTACCACCAAAATCCAAGCACTCTTCAGTTCAGAAAAAGAAAAGAGGTAATATACACCGGCGTTGCGTTTTCAACACTTAGAATTGTGATAAAAGAGTGTTCATTTTTTCCTTTGTTGTTGTTGTGAGGGTTATTTCATGGTTGGGTAAGGTGGGAAGTCCAGTCCATAGAAATGGAACTGATTTTGAAAATCTTTTACCATCCTGACTTTGATTCTAATCTAAGCAACGCTAAAGGTTTCAAACAACTTTTATACCAAGCCTATACTGTATACCTTATTGCTTGAAAAGGTAGAACTAATGCCTATAATTTCAGCATAATTCATGATGATCAAGTAGGTGAAATGCGCAGTTAATGATTGCTTTGTAGAAAAAAGGAGAGAGATTAAGAATTGGTGAAAAGGAAGGAGTTTGGAGCTGAAGCAAAGCAATGTGAGAACAAACACACATGGGGTATAAGATTCTATAGAGTTGGCATTTAAAGGTTGAGTGGCTGTAAATTTGTCTGCAATCATGAAAGGTATAAGATTCTATACCCTAAATTACTTTATTGGTGGGGAAGCATTTTTATGTGACAAATGCATTTTTACGTGATATAAGAGTAAATTGTAGAAAAAATCCTTCGGATAATTTTTTGGCTGATATTCACTATTTTTTTTCTGGAAATTTTTATCGGGAGGCGAGCTTTTTGTACCTGATCCTTATCCAATCGTTGAATCAATTTTGAAACTTAATTAAATACTTATATACAACATGATTAAGGCTTGGATGGGAGTCGGATGCAAAAAGCTCGGCTCCCGGTCCCTTTTTTAGCAACTAGAAAAACGAGTGAATTCTTTTTTCCGTGAAAAATAAGTTCTTGCAGTAAATATTGTAAATTGGAATGTAATAAAGGATAAGCATGTTGAGCGGGTGAAAATGGTTTGTCAAATACTATCAAATTGAATTAGGAATAGTGCTTTCATGATTTATGAACCAAACCCTATGTGTAGCAGGATGCCAGATTTCCATCTTGTCACTTTTAGGTTGTGATTTATGAACCAAACCCTATGTGTAGCAAGATGCCAGATTTCCATCTTGTCACTTTTAGGTTGTGATATTTCTTTCTTATATTTGATTTAGTTCTATATTAAGCATAGTAGTTGTTCATTTAGTTTTGATAAATAGTATACTTAAGGTTTCATTGTATTCTTAATTAAGCTGCAAAATACGAAAAAGTTTTTTCAAATGCCGGTGGAATGCAACATGAAACACTTCTATACTATTAAGTAATTTCTAGTTGGAAACACATAATTTCCTGTATTGGGCATTGGAATTTTATGAAATTAATTAACATTGCATTTGGATTTGAACGTTGGATTGCTGATTTGTTTATACTGTTTGGGTTGATAGTAACCAATAACTTTGTTCCCAAGATGCTTTAATAAATAACTCGACAGTTTATAGGATGTGGCAATACTCAACACGCATAAAACCATGAAATATTCAAATGGGTTAATATTTTATTAATTAGGTATTGGGTGAAGTTGATGTTTCACCAAATGGCACCTCATTTTCTAAGTCATGATCATATAATTCTATATAGGCGCATCCGGATCCTGAACTTATCTTTCTTTGTTCGGCATTTCTAAACTTTCAAAAGTTTCTCTCGTCTCCCTAAACTTTCTAAAACGTGTCCCTCACTTCCTGGATACGACGTGATAACTTTTGATTGGATCAAATATTTGAAAAGTCAAACTAATCAGTAGTCGACATGTGACATCTAAAGGGGTGACATAAACTTTTGAAAGTTTTTGAAGGAGACGAGAGAAACTTTTAGAAAGTTCAGGGGACGAGAGAAACTTTTGATAGTTCAGGGATGTCGGACAAAAAAATGAACAAGTTTAAGGGGATCGCGGCGGGTTTAGCCTTCTATATATAATTGGAACTTTTAAATTTAGATATTTATTATACTTATTTTGCCAATGTAAAAAAACATATCATGTTATTCTATATATATATATATATATATATATGAAAAATTGCACATAAGCCCTTAAGAAATTCAATACAAAAAATGATTTTTATAAAATACGTCGATGACTAAGCTACCTTTTATCACTTAGACACAAGTAACATCATATAACAGTTTTGAAATTTAGGTATTGATATTTTGGTTATTTGAAAACAAAAATGTTATCGACAATAATAAATAAACACTGCAAAGTTTTTAGTAATAATTATGTGTAACACTTCTTAAAGGTTTTGTGTTAGTGGATGGAAAAGTTTGATCGGAGCTTTTGTTTATCAATAATATAAGGCTTAATGCATCAGAACCTTCCTGAAGTTGTCCCGAGAAGTCCCTTGACCCTTTAAGCTTTCAAAAGTTCCATCTGTCCCCTTGAACTCGTAAAAATGTACCTAATATCTCAATTCAACTTACAAAAACGCACCACTTTGCCGCCTAAACGCCACGTGTCGACCTCTAATTGACTTGACTTTTCGAAAATTTCATTTTTTCCTATTTAACCATAAGTTAACATGTGGAATTCTTAAGTTTAAAAGCACTCTTTAGACAAGTTTAAGGGGATGATAGGCTCTTATTAACAAGTTTAAGTGGTGTGAGGAAATTTTTGAAAGTTTAGGGAGGCGATGAGCTATCCGAGATAACTTCAAAAGATCCTGATGTATTAGGACATAACTTAATACGTTTTGTACGGTCTGTTTCATTTTTCCTGAACATTGTTATAGTTATGATATTTGACTTACCGATTATAATTTAGACTCATAATTTTTACTATGTTTTTTAAATGCCATGATTTTTTTTATGGAATTGTGCTTCCCCTGAAAGCACTACAATATCCATTTTAAAAGATGGTACATGCAAGATATCATTAAAAGTTTTGTATTAGGGACATGATGAGATAACCTTTTTTAATATGATGTACAATCTTAATTAAAATTTTATAGGAAAAACTTTAAAAACATACTCTTATGTTTCATCTTTTTTCAAAAGCAATATTGAGGTTTCATTTTTTTTCAAAATCAACCATGATGTTTCACACCGTTATAAAAAACGTCCTTTTTCATTAAAGGACTGTTAACTGATGACGTGGTAGAGGGGCAATTTTGTCCAATCCTTGTTTTAACCCATTATCCCTTAAACCCTACCCAAATACCCAAACAACCCAACATATGTCTCTTCAAACCCTAACTCTAACAAACAATCGTTGGCGACCCTGCTGGCGACGACCCCATCACCCCTTTTCTCTCTCCTCTTTCCTCTCTCTCCCTTCTTCTCTTTGCAGGACAAAGCAAAACCCCACTACCGCCGTTCTCTCCTCCTCTCCCTCACCGACGCTGGATATCTCCTTCCTTTCTCCTCATGACTTTCTCTCTCCTCGCGTTTCAGGAGAAATCACGTTTTGTTCTCCGGCGGTCAGATCTGATTGATTTTCTGTCCAAAATCCTGCCGTCACTAGAGAAACAGCCTCTTTTTCAACCATCAGATCTGGTATTTCCTGACTTCTCTCTCTTTTTCCTCTCCCTTTTACTGATGGCGGGATTAATTATGGGTTGGTGGCTGTTGAATTTACAATCCATTTTTGGGCTTGTGATTTCCGATTGGTTTATGGATTTGTAAATGGAGAATATTGCGACGGTTTCTATGTTTTCGATGACTTTGTTGTCGACGATTTTGACTGGATTTCAACTTTTACCGACGAACACCTCTGCCAAATCGTCGTTTTTCTGGTGAGAATAAGGAGAAAGGGACAGGAAGGAGAGAGAGGGCGTCAGGATCTTGGCTGGAATCGCGTTTGCCGGCGCCGGCGGTGGTATTATTGTGTTTGGGTCTTATGGGTTAGGTTTAGTTTTGGATAAATCGATTAGGGTTAGGGTAATTGGGTTAGGGTTAGGTTAAATGAATTTTTTTTTTGGTTAGAATTATGTTTTTTTACCATTTTACCCTTCTATCACGTCATCAGTTAACAGCCCTTGGACAGAAAAGGACATTTTTTATAACGGTGTGAAACATCAGGGTTGATTTTGAAAAAAATGAAACCTCAGGGTTGCTTTTGAAAAAAGATGTTATATTTTTTAAGTTTTCCAATTTTCTAACCTACTCTTTAACGTAGACCTTTTTTATAGTTATTTACGTAATTATCTACTTCAGTGGAAGGTTTGTTTTTGTAAATTGAGTTGAATTTCATCCGCTTTTAAATAATATATTTAATTATTTTCACATTCGATACTTCAAAATTATCTCTGTTCAACAAAATTGTTTAAGATTTGTGATAACGTTATGGAGTAATTATGTATTTGTATATTTTTAGTCTGAACATCATGTTAAAAAGACTTGATTTTATATTATCTTTAATTAAACTTATAATCACCTTTTATTAATTATCTAATTAATATTTAAATATTTGGTTTGTGATTATTTAAACTAGAGTCATTCAATTGAAATCCAAGCGAGGATACCAACGCAGCTATAACCAAACAGCCCATTTCAGTTTACATAAAAGAACTACTGCTTCTTTATATTTTACAAAATAACTTATACTTTCCTATATTTTGTTTTCATATATAACCCCCTCCTTGTAATACATATTTATTTTTTACAAAATTACCCTTATATCTATTATTTGTTCATTTAGATTTCTCTATAAAATCTATTTATTTACTTTATTTATGTAATGTACTCATATTATTATCTCCACTTAAATTATTAAATTATATGTTTTTATATTGAAAGATTAACCAATAGTGGAAGTACACATATACTGAATTATAGACACTTTATAAATATACTTTATTATTTATTTGTATATATTTAGCAGTAATTTTTTCAAGGCAAGTTAAAGTGTGTGTGTGTGTATAAACTTATTTTAATTAGAACTTTTCCAAAAACTAAAACAATCGAGTTCGGTTTACTGAGCATCTAATCCAAGTTAAATCAGTTGCAATAAAAGTTAAGAAATTAACCTAAACTATGTAGAAGTTTTAAATATGTATTGATTATCAGTTATTTCCTTAATATGAAAACAATAAATCTTGATTAATTTTCACAATATTTCGAGTAAGATAAATTAGTGAAGGTATATTTATATTGGTGTTTAATAACATTTCTAGTTTGACTTGATATTTATATAAAAAAATTTTCACTATTGACTAATCTTTTTAATTTAAAAATATATAATTTAATGATTAAAATAAATATACATTACATGAAAGAAGATTATAGATTGATGAAAACAAAGTATAGAAAGATGTAAGTTATTTTATAAAATATAGAAAGATAGTACTTTTTTTTACAAACTTTGAGAAAATTAATAAATAATTTTCAACGTGGCTTAAATAAAAAACATTATCGAGAACCTTCCCAACGAATCACAACCGTAGATTGCATCTCTACCTTCATAAATTCGACAAAGACAACTGTCTACCAAAGATATCGACCACTTCGAACCGTTGATAATTTCAAAGTCAATTAATCACAGCCGTTGGATCGCGCTAGGGTTCCCTCTATAGTTACGTGTCTATCTTCCGTAAAGAGATAAACATCTTGTTAAGGCGGCGACTTTTCCTATTAATAACCTCCGCTCGCGCCTTTTATTTTAGATCTATATCTCGTTTATCTCTGAATTCTCTCTAATTTATTTCAATCGATGAGCTATTTGCGTTGTGATTATGGATTCAATAGGCCTCAGAGCTTGTTAATCGTTCAAGGTTGAGGTTTCATGGCGGCGAAGTTGTTTCTCGATGAGGTTTCATGACCTCACGACTATGAGTTTTCACGAGCGATACCAGATCTATAGGTATGTATTGATTTTGAGTTCTATTTTGGTTTGATTTTCCTTAGATCTGCGTTATATGTCTTAATCTATTCAGATCTACATGTCTATGCAGGTATAATCAGTCTTGCTTGTGTCGAAGGTCGATATGAATTTTGGAAGCTCAGATCCGGCGGGTTGAGGTAATTCTCTTGAAGTTCTACCTGTTTGAGCTCCTTGCGGTGGCTTCCGGAAATCTATTGTCGGCGTGGTTGTTTATGAAGATCTACGTGCAGATCTATGGCTGTTACGGAGATTCTGGCTTTGAGATTGAGCTGTTAGGTGACAACGCATTTTTACGTTGATTACCTATGCTAGTCTT
>CAOJBJ011195719.1:0-11127 GCA_948291685.1 Euphorbia celastroides | reverse complement strand
AATTACGGGTTCCAAGTCAAATAACTAAAAAGCAACTTTTCACCTGCATCACATATAGTCCAACACAAAAATCATGACATGTTCCCCGAACCCTTCTCTGGTTTACATTTTAGGGTTTTCTTAATTGACCTGTAAAAATTTAATTAAATGGCGACTCCTTAACACCAGGCTTCATGAGAAGTCTAACTTGGTACAAAACCGGTGACATTGTTTCACAATGGTTGACACTTATTCGTATCCTGAAACCAGATGGTATTGTTTGATGGAAGGAGTGTATTACACAATAGTCTATTGTAGTACAAGACTTAGTTGTAAACATTAAAATCTAAGACATTGGGGGATCATGAATCCTTGCTAAAGACATGTAATGATCGTCTAAAGATACGGACTTTTATCTCTGAATAAAGTCCACATTAAATCAGTGTTTTTGTAGTGGGAGAAATCGATTGAATGAAGCTTTAGCAGATTGGTGTCTGGGGTCCTATGGGTCACACACATAAGAGGAGAGACTAACAGTGTAAAGAACTTTCAGACTGGATCTAAACCAAAAATGGAACTTTGTGGTTAGGGTTCAAGGCTGCGAAGAGGTGCTATCGACTTTGTTTCGATTAGGGAGTCAACGGGAGGTCAAAGGGACTTGGTGAGATGTCTTTGGGGCAATCTAGCGGATCGACTAGATTACCAAGTGATGAAATTGGCCGATCGGCTAGTTTCAACCATAGTTGTAACAAGCTGATCGGCTAAATCACACCTATAGGCAATCTAGCTGATCGGTTAAATAACACCTAAAGGTAGCTAGATTGCCTCCCAAAGCCTCTATAAATAACACTCAATTTTCCACCAAGTTCACATATCTTCTCAGCTTCTCTAGGGCTCGAATAATGAGTCGGTTTGGAAATTAAAACTGACTTATGAGCTTTGGAAATTCAGAGGTTGATCGAACTTTCGACTTTTAGTAAAAGTTTTCGGTTCTGAGTTTGGGATTCGGCTAGCACCGACCCCTAGGACGGAGAGTTTCGCCTTTTAGTAGGTTTTCTTTTAGTAGCCCTCGTGTGGATACACGTAGATGCTATCCTGCCTTTGGATCGCTAGTGTTTGCAGCAATACTAGACGGAGAGAGGGATAGAGATTGAAGGAGATCGGCATTTCAGGTATGTTTTAGTTTCCTTTCTGATTTCTTTCTTTGTTTCGATTTCTACTTAGATTAGCCTTGCTTAGTTTAGAACTAATATAGCACCTTATATGCCTAATATAAGTAGGAATTGATCTAGTTAGGTTTAGATTCTAACTATATATTACTTAGGTGATCTGGGAATTAGGAAAAAATTTAAAATTCCACTGCGCATGCTAGACATGTTTAGATCCTATTTTTCCTTTCACAATCAGGTCAATCATTAGCCTGGTGTAATGACAAATCCACTCCCCATGCATGATGCAAAATTAGTTAACGTGTTATGAAATGATGATCTTTATGTAGTAAAAACAAAAGTGGATGAAGTCGTTATGCCCATGGGACAACTTTATCACATTCTCTACAAGGTTAAGTTGATAGAAGGAGATCCTAATAAGAGGGGAATAGGCACAGAGTGCATATATCATGAAGAAAGAGTCGGTCATTTAATTGAAGAATGTCATTAGTTTAAGCGTAGGGTCCAAGAGTTAGTGGATAGAAAGGTTTTAACTTTTTAGTCTAGGGATCTCAAGACAAACGATGTCAACATGGTGGATGATTCGATGAAGATCCCAACTATGATGGTTATTGACTACATGGTAGGGGAGGAAGGAGAGCCGGGGGCACTTGAATCCTCTTTTACTAAATTACTTACTCAAACACCAGCTCTTTTTCCCTATAGTAGCACTAAAGTTGTTCCTTGGCGATACGAATCAAAGGTGGTCCCTCAAGATCTTAACGCAAATCAGGTTAAAGGAACAGAGGACATTTCTGGGGTAGGAGTCATGACAAGGAGCGCGAGATGTTATACTTCGAAGAAGTTAGATAAAAAGGCATCAAGAAATCATGGAGAGGTGTCGAAAGGGAAAGATAGTGGAAGGGGAGGTTGAAAAGGTTGTCGAAGAGCTACACCCTCATGACCCTCCCATTGGGAGAAACTCTCTCATGACCGACCAAGAGGCATGTGAATTTTTGAAGTTGGTAAAACAAAGTGAATACAAAGTGATAGAGCAATTGAGCTGTACTCCAGCACAAATTTCCTTGTTATCACTGATTCTAAACTCGAAACCTTTGAGTTGTACTCCTCAGAATCCCCACGATCAAGGCTCATGTTTTCTCTTCAACAATACTTGCCGTTTTCATCAATATGTTATTTCTTAGAATTCTCGACGGGATGCTGCTAACTTGGATATTCAGAAAATTTACTTTGAGAACTTCCACAATTCTCTTAACTATATGGATCTCAAATACATATTTTCGCTTTCGGGTGTTCAGGGTTGAGTCTTTATTTCAGGAAAGAGAAATTTCAGGAACTTGAATTTTTGTTTCCTAACTATCAATGATGATCTCCCATTGCCTGAGGCTGTCAAAAGGCTGAACAAAATTGTGATCGTCGGTGTTCATCTCCGTGCTTATCTTACAAGACAGAAACATCTTGGCCCCAAGCTTCAACTTTCTGATATTTTACCACCTGTTTCAAAGCCGAAGCCGCCACCAAAGTTTATTTTTCATGAATCCATCAGAGATGATCGAACATATGCAGCAGTCACTGCCTCGGAGTTACCATCTTCGGGTCTATCTCATTCTGGTCACTCTCTGGATCTTTTTGTGCAATCAGCATGATGGAAATCGCGTGCATGTTTGGCACGCTTGCACTCGCTATCCTCTATTCAGGGCATTGTCAACATAATTCAGAGCCGACATTTTGCTTTTGACTTCATTCTTACCTTCTTTTCTGATTATGCGTTAGAAGGTGTTTTGCAAGTTGATTGGAACTCATTGCGGGATATCTTTTCTGAGGTACGGAAATACCCACCTTATTTCTCATCCGGTGAGCACCTTGTCTACTTAGATCTAATTAGAATCCCTCCCGAGCTCTTTTGTGATAATTTCGTTCGTTCTTTGGCTTGTTGTTTTGGGCGTGTGATTTCTATTAACTACAATTTTTCCAAACCTGATCATTTGGACATTTTATCTTGCCTTTTGTCGGCTCGAAATGATGTGAAAGCTAAGCTTTTTAGGCTTTCTTTTGGAGGGAAGAATTTTGTGATTTCAGTTAATTTTAGACAAGGACTGAATTGCAGCCATGATCTCTCTCAGTCCGTTTCTTTTCTCTCTCCTGCAAGGATGTCCATTAGTCACGAAAAATTCATGTGACGCCGTCCCTGCACAGCAGTCTCCACCCCCAATTGCGAGACCCTCTCCAACCGTTCCTATCATAACTAATAGGGAGAGTATCTCCACCTCTGACTCGTCTGGTTCCACAAATCCTCTCATGGCTTCTCAAAGATGAGCCACTCCAAACTTCAATGCCTCTACTGATCAGGATGTGGACGAGACTTTTATGACGGGTCTTCGGATCAGGATTTTGTTGATGTCAATAGGCACCAAGTTGTCTCAGCCATTCGGTCATGAGCTACCTTATAGAGGCTCTCTTTCTCCCAGGTTGTATCTTTCTTTCATTATGTTATCTTTTTTAGGTTGGAATATTAGAGGTGAGGTGCGGAATAATTTCAAATAGTCTTTTGTTCAATCTTGTTCCCGAAAACACAGTTTAGATTTTTTTGCATAATATGAGACCAAATCTACTGGGGTGACAGATGTTATTATAAAGCGCTTCTAGGGCCATAATGACGTCTCTTATTTTTGTATTTCGGCTGAGGGGTTTTCTGGTGGTTTGATTCTGTCTTGGAATTCTTCGACTTTGCAGGGTTTTATGGTTTCTTCGGGTAGCAGATGGATTCTTATGAGATTTCAGTTCCGAGATCTTTCTTTTCATGTTTTGGCAGTTTATGGGCCAACGAATGCGTGGCTTTATTGCAAGAGCTCTTACCCATTGTCCATAATCATGAAAGCATCATTATTTCCGGGGATTTTAATGAGACTTTAGAGGCCGAGGAGCGCTCTAGTGGTTCATCGCCACCATCGATGGCTCATTTTGCTAATTTTATTTCAAAAAGTGAGTTGTTGGATATTCCTCCGCAAGGCAGACAATTCACGTGGGCCAACTCGAGATCCTTCTCTCGTATTGACAGGGTTTTTATTTCCTGTACATTATCCGACATTTGGCCGGCATTGACGACCAAAACCCTGGATTCATCTTTATCTAACCACTTTCCGCTGCTCTTTCAATCTCATTTTATCTCTGCTAATGGGCCGAAACCTTTTATATCCTTAAACTGTTCGTGGGATAATTCCGACTTTCATGACTTCATGGAGCAAAAGTGGGCTGACCTAAGCTTCTCACCTTCTTGGCTTGGTCTTACTTCGAACTTCGTCTTCTTCGGGGTTTCATTCGCTCGTGGCATTCTAATAATTTGCGAAGCTTAAAGAAAGATATTGTGGCATTAAGTCAACTTTTTCTTCTACAAGAGATTTTGGGGGAGCATTAAGTCAGATATTATGCAGCTTTTTCAGAGCTTTCATTCTTCCCATTTGTTTTCAAATTCCATCAAGACCTCTTTTACGGTGTTCATTCCCAAAGTGGCGGGTTCCTCCTCTATCTCCAATTTTCGGCCTGTTGCTCTAATCAATGATATTTATAAAATGGTGGTCAAAGTTCTTGCTTTCCGTCTTTAGAAAGTTCTCCCACATATCATCTCCAATAATCAGTTTGCTTTTTCCAAAGACCGCAACATTCATGAATGCTCATTTATAGCCACAGAGATTGTTCATGAACTTCATAGAGCTGGTCGGCCTTGTTTGGTTCTCAAATTGGATTTCCATAAGGCCTTTGACAGTGTCTCTTGGAATTACATTGACTCAGTGCTTGTGAGAATGGGGTTTCACCCGAAATGGGTTTCCTCGCTTCATAATTATCGTGTTAACTCTAGAACTTCGATTTTAGTGAATGGTGTACCCTCTGATCCGATCCCTCTTCATAGAGGCGTTAAGCAAGGAGACCCTCTATCTCTTGTCATTTTTTTCCTTGTAGTAGAGGATTTGAAGCAAATTTGTAATGCCATCATTTCAAAGGGGGTCCTTCCGGGTTTTTAGTTTAATCAAAATTAACCGGATCTTTCCCTTCTCCAATTCACCGATGACACTTTGTGTTTCATTCCGGAAAATTATACTTTTATTCCAGTGTATGTTCGCTTGTTGAATTGTTTCGAGCTGATCTTAAGCCTTCGAATCAACTTTCATAAAAGTTCTATGATGGGAATCAGAGTTGATGACCGAACTTTGGAGACTTGTGCGTCTTTACTGGGCTGCCCTGTAGGTTCTCTCCCATTCACATACCTTGGGAATCCATTAGGCCGATCTCTACTACATCACCGTGGGACCCTCTCATTACTCACTTCCGCTCAAAGCTTGGAAATTAGAAAGGGTGTTCCTTTTCTTATGCAGGCCGGTTGGTATTGATTAAATCTGCTATTGGACCTTTCCAGATTTACCAGCTTTCTTTATTTCACCTCCCGGCATCTGTTTCCCACTCTCTTGAATCCATTATGAGGAATTTGGTGGCCTCTCCATTCATAATCTTTAGTTGATGAATGATAGCTTATTATTCAAATGGATTTGGAAGATTCAACATGGTAATCACGATTCTCTATGATTTGTTATTTGCGTTCATCGCCATGGATTTCGTTCTTGGTTTGATTTACCAAAAGCTAATCCAAAGAAGTTATCTCATATTTGGCGAGGTGTTTTAAAATATCGTGTTAACCAGGTTGACGATTGGGATCACTTCCTTGGTTCTACCTCGGTGCGTGTGGGGGACGATGGTTCAGCTCTTTTTTGGCAAGATAATTGGACTGCGAATATACCACTTCACTCTCTTTTGCCTGATCTATATTTGTTATACAACTTAAAATCTGCTCTGTTCTAGATGGTTGTTCAAGGCTGTTTGGCCAGTCTCCCTACTCTCAGCCTATTTGGAAGCGGAACTTGAGAATCACCCATCAGGATCGATGTCTGTAGTTACGGAATTGGTTAGTTGAAGCTGTTCCTACACTTTTTCCTGTTCAAGCCGCCACTTCTTCTTTAGATGCTTTTGAAACTCAGCTGGCGTTTTCTCCGATTATTCCTGATGGGTTCTGCTGGTCCCCATCATCGGACAAATTGTTCTCTATGGCTTCTTTTGCATCCTTATTCACGAAGCTTAATTTGCCATCTTCCGTCCCCTTAGGTTTTTCGTTGCTTTGGAGCACAATTCGTCTGCCGAAGATGAAATTTTTTGGTTGGCTGCTCTTGCACTTTTGTTTTCCGACCAAAGCTTTCCTCCTCCTTCGTCATGTACTTGCCATCTCTGATCATATTTGCCCATTTTGCAGTGATGTTGAAACCCTTGTGCATGCCCTTGTTTTTTTGTGATCGAAGATATGCCTTTTGGGTTCGTTTACATTGTTGGATTGGTATCCAGTTTGTCATTCCAGGTTCTCTCCCGGCTTTTCTTGATTTATGGAGGTCTCGCTTGAGGATTAGGTCCGCTCATTTGCCACTTCTCTTTGGTTTGTTGTTATGTGGTCGATTTGGATTCGAAGGAATTCATTTTTCTTCCAGGGTGTTTCTGGGCGGGATGATATTGTTGAATCAAGCATTAAATTAGTTTGGTTCCTTATCTCTTGCAAGAAGAAGCGTCTGTGCTCTTCAGTTTTTGATCTGTTTGTTGGTCCTAGAATGGTGCTTTGTAACTAAACTTTGTATCTTTCTCCGTTTTAATATAAAAAAGGGGGAGGGTGTTTTGTAGGCAAGTGAGGAAACATTTTGGGACTCCTCCCTGAAATATTCACCATCCCTTTCTTTTTTCTGCCCGAGAAATTTTCAAAAAAATATTATTGGGTAGACCATGGATACATTCAGCGGGAGTAATTCCTTCTTCGCTCCACCAAAAGGTTAAATACATTGTGGATGACAAGCTAATAGAAGTCTTAGGTGAAGAAGACATCCTTATAACTCAGTACCCTTCTACCCCGTACATTGAAGTTGCAAAAGAAGTAGTTGAGAATTCATTTCAGACCTTTAAGGTCGCGAATGCTCATATGCAACTAAGTTGGCAAGTAATTTCACACCTCGAGTATCCGCTCTGTCGCTAATGATGGCAAAATAAATGATTAGGAGCCGATTTTGTGTTGGGAAAGGCTTGGGGTTAAACAATGAGGGTGTAAAATGATGTTTGGATGTGCCTATCAATTATTTTCATACAGGATTATGGTAGAAGGTTACAAAAGTGGACCACTCTAGAATCCAACATGAAAGGAAGCTCAAACGTGTGGCCCGACTGAATAACGAAACATACGATGGTGAAAAGTTGAGTTTTCCCCCCATAATGAAGGTATTCAAGAGTGGTGGGATATTTATATTAAACGGAGGAATGACAACTCGCCTAGGGTTGATTTCAGCAGTGAGTCATGACGACGAGATTCATGACCCAGGAGAATGGGTGTCGATGTCTAATGAAGAGTTGGATAATTGGAAAGTTTATGATTTGCCTTCCACAAAGTAATAATAATAGTTTGTTCTTTAAGTTATGCCTAAGATTTAAAGAAAATGTGATATGGGCATCTATTTTGATGTTATGAATAAATTTATTTAATGTATTGGGATTAAATATTTTATCTTTCGTTTCTTTCTCTTTATTTTCTTATTTCTCCTACTTTCTTCACTTTACTTTCTCTTTCCCTATACCCTTTGTTCTTGATTTGTTTTTACTTTCATTTTTCCTTCATACACATTCGCATGATTGTTTGCTGCCTTTTCACACTTTATATGTTTAGGAATAACAATGGGAGTTTTGATGATGTCGATAGTCAAGGGATAAATTATAACTTTGATTCTCCCATATACGGAGGGGATTTGGAGGGGAAATGGAGGAGGAGGTTCCTCACGAGATTGAGAAAATGGTGGAAGACAAGGAAAACACGATCTTGCCCTAAGATGATTCTTATGAGGTCAAAAATGCTGAAAATGTAAGGGAAGTTAATATAAACAAATTGTTGGATCAAAAAATTAAAACACAACTCGTCACCTTGTTGAAGGAATATGAAGACGTATTCGCATGGTCATATCAGGATATGCCATGTCTTAGCATCGACATCGTGGCACACAAGATTCCTTGAAAACCAGAGTCTAGGCAAGTCAAGCAAAAGTTGAGGAAAATGAAACATGAAACGCTTTTAAAGATAAAAGAGGAAGTAAATATGCAATTTGAGGCGGGCTTTTTACAAGTGTCGAATTACTCAGAGTGGGTTGCCAACATAGTGCCTATACATAAGAAAGATGGGAAAGTGGGAATGTGCATTGATTACAAGGATTTAAATCGGCGAGTCCGAAAGATAATCTCTCATTACCTCATATAGATGTTTTAGTCAACAATACAACGGGTTATCATATGCTTTCCCTAATGGATGGTTTTTCAGGATATAACCAAACTCAAATGGATCTCAAGGATAAGGAAAAGACCACATTCATCACTATGTGGGGAACCTTTTGCTACAAGGTGATGCCTTTTGGGTTAAAAAATGTCGGAGAAACATATCAAAGGGCTATGGTAACTCTATTCCATGACATGATGCACAAGGAAATGGAAATATATGTTGACGATATGGTGGCCAAATCCCGAAGTGATGAAGACCACATTGAAGTATGGAGGAAGGTTTTTCAACGGCTACGAAAATACCATATAAGATTAAATCCTACAAAGTGTATATTCGGCATCACCTCATGGAAATTACTAGGATTTATAATGAGCCGAAAGGGAGTGGAGATTGATCCATATAAAATCAAAGAAATCACTGAAATGGCACCGCCAAAAACTGAGAAGGGAGTAAGAAGTTTTCTAGGAAAGCTATATTACATAGCTCGATTTATCTCCCAATTGAAAATTACATGTGAACCAATTTTCAAATTGTTAAGGAAGAGAAATCCGAGCGAATGGGACCTTGAATGCCAAGAAGCTTTCGAAAAGATAAAGGAATACTATTGAAGTCCACCAGTATTGCAGCCTCCGGAGATAAGAAGGCCTTTGTTACTTATCTGTCGGTTCATGAAAACTTGATGGGAGCTCTGTTAGCACAACATGACATGGACAGGAAAAAGGAAAAGGCGATATACTATATTAGTAAAAAATTTACTCAATGTGAAGTCAAATATTTTCTCTAGAGAAAATGTGCGTTGCGCTGGCCTGGGCTGCTCATAAGTTGAGGCACTACATGCTTAATAACATGACGTGGTTAATTTCCAAAATGGACACTATTAAGTTCATTTTTGAGAAACCAGCTCTGACAGGAAGAATCTCAAAATGGCAAGTCTTGTTGTCTAGATATGATATTGTATATGTCACCCAGAATGTTATTAAGGGTTCAACAATCTCAAACCTGCTTGCAGAGCATGCTGTCGATTCTTGCCAATTAGTGGACTTATGTTTTCCTGATGAGGATATTCTCACCGTTGAGAAGGTACACAACTCACAGGAAGTTTAGATCATGAGGTTCTATGGGGCCTCTAACGCCTTGGGGCAGGGTGTGGGGGCAGTCTTGACTTCTCCAGGAGGAGGATGTTACCCAATTACAACAAGGTTGTGTTTTCCATGTACTAATAACGTCACAGAATATGAAGCATGTATCTTAGGGATGAGGGCAGTTTTGGAGATGGAAATTGAGAGCCTTAAAGTATATGGATATTCAGTGCTGGAGATTAACCAATTGAATGGAGAATGGGAAACTCGTGACACAAAACTTATTCCCTATCAAGAAATTATTTTCGAAATGTGTGAAAAGTTTCAGCAAATCTCATTTGAATTGAGTTGCAGCGCCCTAGCTTCCCTAGCTGCAATGTTCAAATGGGAAGACTGACACGAGATACCCACCGTTAGAATTGAGTTGCAAGGGGAGCAGGTTTATTATGGAAATGTGGAAAAAGGAAATTGATGGAAAGCCATGGTATTATGATATAAAGAGGTATACGGAAGAGCAAGTTTACCCGTCGAGTGCAAAAGACACTTATAAAAGGACTCTTAAGAGATTGGCAATGAGGTTCTTTTTGAGCGTTGGAGTGTTATATAAATGTAACAATGATACCACGCTTATCTGATGTATTTACTACCTAGAAAATGACAGATTAATGGAAGAGGTTCATGGAGGATTCTGTGGGACTCATCTTAGTGGGCATGCTTTGGCAAGGAAAAATTTAAGGATGGGATAATATTGGACGAAGATGGAGTCAGATTGTAGTCGGTACGTCCAAAAGTATCATAAATGCCAGATTTACGTGGATGACATTAATGCCCCTGCAGTGCCTCTCCATGTCATGGCATCTCCATGGCCTTTTTCGATACGGGGTTTGGATGTGATCGAACCCATCGAGCCAAAAGCTTCCAATGGACACCTTTTTATTCTAGTAGCTAACGATTACTTTACAAAATCGGTAGAAGCAGCGTCATACACTAATGTAACAAGAGCTACTATGACAAAGTTTGTCAGAATAAACATTATATGTCGATATGGACTCCCAGAACGCATCATCACTGACAATGCAAAAAAATTCAATTACAAGATGATGGAAGAAATATGCACACAATTTAAGATTAAACACCACAATTGTACACCATATCGTTAAAAAATGAATGGGGCAGTTGAAGCTGCAAATAAAGACATAAAGAAAATTGCTCAAAAGATGCCTCTCACGTATAAAGATTGGCATGACATGCTGCCCTTTGCTTTACACTGATATAGAACTATGATTTGGACTGCTACCGGAGCGACCCCTTTTTCATTAGTCTACGGCATGGAAAAATTCCATCAATTAGAATTATATTGGAAGCAAATGTCGAAGACTCTGAATGGATACGACAATGATACAATAAGTTGAATTTTATTGAGGAGAAGCATTTGACGACCATCTACCATGGGCAACTTTACCAAAGAAGACTAATCAAATCATATGGAAGAAGGTTAGGTTCAGATAATTTCGAGAAGGGGAAATGGTGCTTAAAAAAATCATTCTACGAAATCAAGATC
>CAOJBJ011195705.1:0-12977 GCA_948291685.1 Euphorbia celastroides | reverse complement strand
TCGAGCTGATAATAAAATCCTTAATACACCTTGAATTTTTGAAAATTATCAACAAATTTGAAAATAAATACTTTAGTTGAGTGTTTTAAATATGTACAAAGCAATGGTTATTTTGTGAGAGAATAGATTGTTCTTTTTTTTTCAATCAATTTTACATCGTATTTTTAATTTTTTATTAATTTAATATCATTTCAAAAATTATGAACAAATATAAAAATCCTGCTTTATGTTATGCCGTATGAGATTGGTTTATCAATTTTTAATTGTATTTCACATTTAAAGTAAGGTCAGCAGCTTTTCCATTTGAAAATGGCGGTTCATTAGTCCCACCTTCAATTCTCTTCAACAATGAGCTCCCTATCCCCTGTACTCTCCCTTTGATCTTACTCCAATTTCTCAATTCTTATCATCTTTTGTTTTTTCTTTCATTTGATTGTTAATTGCTGCGTTTTGTTTAATTTCTGTGTTCTCGGTTTCAATTTGCAAGAGATCGAGCTATTTGACGTTGAGCGAAAGGCTGTGTGCTGTTTGTATACCGGTGATCGGAATCATAGAGGCCGCGATTTTGAGTTTTTCCGGTTGCTGTAATCGCCAATCTCCTCCTCCTAGGCTTAGCTATGCTTACAGTGAACTCAGTCGCATCGCCGGAGCTACTTTGTGTTTGTTTCTTTCTACGCCAATGAGTGACTGATCTGTAATTGTTCTTGTTTGGTTTGGTTTGGTTTGGTTTATTCGTTTAGGTGTGTGATTTTGCAGTTAGCGTCAATGAGGTGGAGGCGTTGCTTGATCTGTTCAAGAAGCTGAGCTGTTCAATTATTGATGACGGTCTTATACACAAGGTTAAGTATTGAATTCTTTGATTGAAAATTCCGGATCCTAATTTTATGTGCATTGTGTTTTGATGTTGTGATTGAATACCATATTGATTTGATTTCTTTGTTTCATATGTTTTCTACTACCTAGGGTTAATTGATGAATTAGCCCTAAGATTCATACACCCTGTTAAATGTGTTCTTTTGACATCTGCAGGAAGAGCTCGAGTTGGCACTATTGAGCACTCCAGCAGGGAAAAACCTATTCTTGGACAGGGTAATTTCATTGCTGTTTGCAATTTTTTTGTCTATCTCAAATTATATGATAGCACATTTGAGCTATGTTATGTATCCACATCAACAGCAGCTTGGTAGGGCAGAATGATAAGTGCTATGTGAACTTGTGTTATGCTTGTGTGTATCTGTGTTTGAAATTATGTTTTGTGGTCGTATCAGAACAATTTATGATGAATTGCTCTCTGTTTTGCTTCCTTTTTGTTGGGATGTGCAAAAGAGAACCATTAATTGGTTGATGAGCTACTAGTTATTTGAAAAATAGAACTTGTTTATGCGGTAATACTGTAAGATTTCAATGTATTTCCATTTACTTCAGTTAGCTGATTCCACACTGACCTGTATTATGTTAGATATTTGATCTTTTTGATGAGAAGAGGAATGGTGTTATTGAATTTGAGGAATTTGTGCGTTCACTAAACATTTTTCATCCTTATGCTGACGTAGAGGATAAGATCGACTGTAAGTTTTCTGTGGGCAGTTTCATTTATGTAATCTCATCACTATTACCAACGATTATCATTGTTAAAGTGCATCACTTTCTTTCTCAACTTCTGCCTTGGATTTTATGCAGTTTCATTTAGGTTGTATGATTTGAGACGGACAGGATATATCGAACGGGAAGAAGTGAGTATCTCTCTATATTCACTTACATATAGAACATAAAAACAGATGCCTCTTCAATGTTTGTTTTTCGCTGCTGACTATTGTTATGGGTTTCAGGTAATGCAAATGCTAAGAGCCATTCTTGAGGAATCTGGTGCACAACTCTCAGACGATTATCTTCAATCAATCATTGACAAGGTTAAAGGAGTTTCACATATTTTATCTTCGTTGCTTCCGATGTCTTCCGTGGTTTTGTATAGATTAGGGACATGTTATTTCTTTGTGGTCAGACATTTGAAGAAGCAGACTCTGATAAGGATGGAAAGATCAACAAAGAAGAGTGGAGAGCCTTTGTAATTCGGCACCCGGCCCTTTTGAAGAACATGACTCTTCCAAGTTTGAAGTAACCTCCATCCATCCTCATTTAGTTTTCTAATGTTATATCATCATATAAGCAGTATAAAAGTGTGTAGTTGCTGATACTAGTGCAAAATTCAACAGGGATGTAACAACACTGTTTACGAGTTTCATATTCAACACTGAAGTTGCTGACTGAAAGTGTCCTTCAAAATTAAGTGATTGGAAGGCAAATGGCAAAGGATTTCGATGCCTCAACAAAAAGGCAATAACAGCAGGTTTTCCCTTGCAAGAATT
The DNA here is from genome assembly GCA_948291685.1 of Euphorbia celastroides. NCBI lineage: Eukaryota > Viridiplantae > Streptophyta > Magnoliopsida > Malpighiales > Euphorbiaceae > Euphorbia > Euphorbia celastroides. The sequence goes on along the minus strand of CAOJBJ011195705.1, from coordinate 10,611 downwards.
GGAAGTTAGTTGAAGACAGAGGGCATATTGAATGGGGCATTTGGATGAATTGATTTGCAGCATTATTACGTTTTCTACCTTATATTCTTTTTCATTGGATTGGCAATTTGTACAATATTCTCCATTCTTTACCTTCTTTCCAGAGTTCTTTCTTTTCCTCTTTTTGTCACTCATTTGAGAATGGCATTATATCATAGAAACTAATGTCTTGTCATACACTAATTTTCACTCATATTTCAGGTATCTTTCATACAGAAGAAAAGGAAAGAAAGATTGATAACAATTGATGGACATCTTAATATTTTTGTAGTTCCACTTTAAAACATGAGAGAGCCTTTACTTCTTGTTAAGTTTGTTACATGTATCTAAGACCTAAGCTTCAGCTATAGGCCTTGCAGTTATTGACACTGAAATCTCCAAGGAACTCATAACCAGTATGAGCATTCAGCAACAAACGAATCAGATCCCGTGATTCAAACTCAGTTCATGCACGTTTATTTCAACAGAAAAACAAAACGCATCTGCAGCGTTTGCTTAGAGGGTTTGAGTGTTCGAGGCGTTCTATCGGTTTATCATTTTACCACATTAATGTAGTATTTACTGCTCAAATTGCCTTTCATGCTCCACTTACCTTCAGTCTTCAGATACTCTAGAAGTGTGTTTTCTATGTCCATAGAGATTGTGCATGAGCTTTTTCAGAAGTCGGGTTCAGTAACTGCCATATAATTGGAGTAATTCTCCTCCCCCTTTGCGCATGCTGCTCTTTCCTTACACTGGGCAGTGGCATGAAGTTCTTGAAAAAAACTGCATCTCGCAATTCATTTCTGCATCCACCCATAATATGATCAAGCAACCATTAGATTGGCTAGTTTATATTGCCAGAATTTAGACAAAGAACCTTTTCTTTTGTTCTTTTAGTGTGCATAATCGAAAAAGTCAGGAAAGCAATACATAAACTCATCAGAACTTATAACATATATTAATAAAGAGTTGGACCACAAAAATTCACAATCACAGCACATGAAAGATCGATGTAGTAGCAATTAGTCACAGCCAAGCCACCAAAAATATATATATAAATATATATATATATATCATGGCGAGGTAAAGAACAAAACTACATATACATCAACATCCTTAAATAATCAACAGTTCATTATTGTCATGAATAATGATAAAAACTATTGTTGGACCTACCTAGCACTAGTAGCTTGAGATGCATGAAATCCCATGGTTAAGTTGAGGTGTAAACCTACAATACCATCAGAACCAGTCAGATTGGCTAACTTATGTCATTCAAGACCAGCTAAAAACCACCAACAAATTCGTGTTTGCTAACAGCAGTGAAGATCCTAACAACAGCGAGTTGGAATCACAAGGGGACATTTCAAAAATTGTGCTGGATCCAATGAGACATGCAAAGTTCATAAGATTTTGGAAAAGTAACCATTTTGGTATGTGGTTTATAAAAGACTTGCAAATTTTAAATCATCAATCGTAAATGCATATCTGTATATTAACTTATAAAAAACTTTTGCAATTAAAAGAAGAGTTGCAAACTACTTTGAAAGATGATGGAACTGAAGTGCAAGTACAAATTCTTCAAAAAGAGCTGCAACTACTGATCACAGCTAAGTTATCAGGAAGAAAAGCTGCATCTAAACTTCCCCTAATACATGGCAAACCAGAACTTGGACCCAAAATTTATGAGATCAGTGTTTAGGCTAAAAGAAAATGATATCCTTGTACAAATTTGTTTTTATTGAAAACTGAGCAGCATTTGAAAACAATTGTTTGCCCAAATTTAAATGATTGTTGCAACTTGATACTGCTAAAATAGCTGAAATGATGCTGCTCTGCTACTTAAAATTAGAAAGCAAAGCTGTTTCAAAATGAGAACATTTATTTGTCAAAAAGCGAATAGATTGAAATGAAATTTTCCTTTGTAGCCTTTGACCCTTTTAAGAAGAACAAAACAATCAAGAAACTATCTTAAAAGCAGAAAAAGTAGATTTCATGATTTACTATCTTGAAAACACAGAATTGCAGAAGATTTGATTTCTTGAAAATATATAGCAGCAAGATAGACGTGGCCTTCATGTGGCTCTTTTCTGTGGCACCTACCAGTGGTTTAATGCTGAGGCAAGTTAACTTTCTATGCAGATGAAGGCCACTTTTGCAATTGGCGGTAGTTTCGATGAGGTTTTCCTCAGCAATCTCACCACAAGCATTCCATCTGCAAAGACCAGGGAACATGATTAGAACCAGGTATTGCAACTTCAGTTGGTATGACAGCAAGAAAACAGCAATAAAGCAAATACAATCTATCTTAGAATTCAACAATAGTTCAGTAAATATAAACACTATGTTGCATGAATCCTGAGCCTTTTTCTCCTAGCATAATAGTATATCCTACAGTGTATTACTTTATCCTACCTAAGATAAATGCTCCAACATCAAACCAAACTACTATAAGCCATTTAATATAGTCGGTATTTTCGAAGTTTCCAACCATAAAATCCTTGAGAAGCTTCTCTTTTCACTTTCAGTCATCAAGCAGCCTTCTACCACCGGGAAACCATGCAGTTTGGGAGATAAACCCTTTTGTGCTTCTGCAGAATAGCTTAAAACGCCTGGGATTATGAGATTACAGGTAAGGCACTAGAAATCAGCCATCAACAGCAGCTGAAGAAGGTTAAGCAGTCATGTTGAAATCCTTTTGCAAAACCAGAAACACCAGGCGCTTTATCTACACTTCTGTTCAGACTAAGTTCTTTCAAAGCCTAGAATCAGGCAAGAAGATCCAGATAAAAGTTAACTTGTGGGAAATGCTTGCAGCTTCATTACAAAAGCTTAGTTCCAGATATCTTCAACTGATGTTCAACTCCAACCAATCCACCTCATGCAACTTCATATCCAAAATAACACACTTTCTCTGACCAATATTAGGCATGATTATAGTTGCACATCTTACCATGTAAGTGTCGTATTATCTTAGGATCAATTCCTTACTCCAAGAACTCGCTCAAATACTACAGCATTTCAGTAAAATTGCCTCATGGCTCCATGAATGCATTTATTAACTACAAAAGACATCAATCAATACTATATTCCTCCTTACTCTGCATTACAGATGACAAAGACTTCATATACAGTTCAAGAAAGACCTAATATATATATATATATATATATAACTAATCGCACTTGCGAATTGTAAGTGTCTCACAAGGAGGTGTATATATCATCAAAACCACCTCAACTAGACAGACAAATTCTACCCAGTGCCATCTCATTTCACCACTATATCTATGGAAGTTCCGGAAGAGAATGATAATCCAACTGAAATGTAGGCAAATGGGACTTAATCTGCATGGCTAATGATCCAGTTCCGTAGAGCTGAAGGGATGTACTTGGAAACGCTTGAATTAGCAGATGCTAGATACAAGCTTAGGAAAAATGCTTCAACTCGTAAAACATATCAATTCAGCCAAATGAGAACCCACATCTACAGCTAAATAGATGCACACTAATCATTAATTATCCATGAACAGTATGCCCACAGATAAGTGCTTAATCGACAAAATTAAATTAGCATCAAAAAGTGATGTACTCGGATCCATGAAGCCCATATAGCAGAGAGAAAAAATACCTGCCTATGAAGTATTGTTGGCCAGCCTTTCATCATACAGAGTGTTTGTTGTTCTTCAGAAATTCAGCACCAGGTGTAACGCAATAAGAAGCGAAATGGTAGACTCAGGCAGCCACATCTTGTTCCTCGCTTGATGTTGCAGAATGGTTCAAAGAAAGCGTGCATGAGGCTTGTTGACGTGAATTTCAAAAAGACGGCCAGGAGAAGGAAATTGTTCAAAAAGGATATAACTATAGCCCCACTCCAACATTCAGGAGCAAGAATATTTTGCTTTGATCTCCATTTTCATTTTTTGAGGTTAAAGAAGGGAAATAAGTCCAACCAATACCCCAGCTAAAATTTTCTTTCAGTTACAGCATCACCCACTGCAGCATGTCAGTCGAATCCAACTAAATTCTTAACAAGCAACAAAAAATTCTCTACTAGTCTATCGTCCTGAGCCTAACTCAAAAAGAGTACACAATCTTTTAGATCTCAATAATAAACTAGAATTTCCCACAATTTAAACAGACTTGGAAAAAAGTACTAAGTAGACAATCATCAAACATATCCTTTTAAACACACCGAACTAAGCTAGATGTCCCAAGCTAACTTCAAAAGTCATTCCATCAAACACCGTAACAACTAGGAAGTCTTTTTTAATCCATTGCAGCACCAATAATGGTTAGCTGTAAAACTCAAAGCTTGATGCCCCTTCAGAATCCTCTCGCTACGCGGAAAATGAAAAGAATGAACCAAAAAATAAAGCAGAAAACGGATGCCCAATAGGTTCACCAATACAACGGATGCACAAACACTTAACTCTTTGAAGTTGTCCTTTTACAAACCGGATGCACAAACACTTAACTCTTTGAAGTTGTCTTTTTACAAACCGGATGCACAAACACTTAACTCTTTGAAGTTGTCTTTTTACAAATTTGTTCCGCTAATTGCTTCACATTAATTGCAGGGCTTAACTCATACAATTCCATCAGGACGTCGAACCAAGAATCTTAAGGAGTACAAAAACTACAAAAAAAGCTAAAGCAAGGGAATCATGTAAAAGGTGGCTTGAGGTCCAACAAAGAGAAAACTTAACATATTTTGCAACTATCATGGGAGCCTTTCATGATTCATGAATATAATATTTCTCTAATAGTATTATCATTTATCACTTTCAGGCACTTCTAATCCTCATAATACAATGGTGTTCTTCTTCACAGAAGCTCTCAACATTTGATGATCAAAGAATCTCTGAAAATGCAATGCCTATATTGTATATATAGTAATCCAGAGGCAGCATTTCTTCAAAATTAGCTTCTGATCAAAACCGAACGCTTTACTCTTTTTGGGAAAAAAGCAAAGCTATGGTTTTAATTGCTCTCGTTGTGCATTCAGGTCACAATGATATCCTTTTAAGGAAGTAATGCCACTAAAGTAACACTAATAAAAAGCTCCTCAAACGTATCCTAAAGTCAAAACTGCCAGAAGCATTCAAGGGTAAAAGCATTCAGATCACAAACAGCCATAACAATGTCATGTTCATTCAGATCAGCAACCATATGGCTGCTCCAAAAAAGTAGAACCCAGTGACACAAGTTGCAACCCCCTTCATAGGTAATACTGTATCACATCTATAATATCAGCATGCCCTACCTAAAGAATCGAAGTTATAGCAACATATAAGACAAAGCACTTATAGTTCTTACTGTAAAACTACCTAAGCACTTCAATTGCTGCAGAAATGAGTAAATAAGAAAGCTTTGGCTGCTACAGAAGTGATATATCATACAGCAGTGCTAGTGAACCATAATAAAAGGAGCCACAATATTGAGGAATCTAGATCAATTATAAACAACAAACTTAATACCAATTAAGAAAACATAGTCAAATCAGATAGGGATAACTAGCAATGTATTTAGTAAAAAGAGTGCTGCAGAGCATTCAAACAAAGATACTACTCAACTATTTTGATATCTGGAAAGAATATGAGACACTATTAGCATAGTCTCGTGCTCTTAAATTAAGAACAGCAACTATCTCAACGACGAGGCAAGCGAGCATTATCCCATGAAGCAGGACCAGGAGCACCCTGTGAAACGGATTTTTTTTCTTTTTATTCTTGAAGGAAAATATATTTTATGATAAAACAAGTAACCAATAATAATCAACAACATAAGTCAAACTGATAACAATTAGGCACATACCATGTGAGTTCCATATCCATCCCCATAAGGAGCTGGATATCCCTCATGGTTACCATACTTCAGCCCGTAAGGTCCACCTACAAAATAAAAATGAAGATTATCAACAACTACTGTGGATAGATCAGTATCAAAAAGGCATACAAAATTTCAAATGAGTTCATATATGGGCTGTTGGTATTGAAAAGTTAGCATCAAGATTTGGTATTCTAACCATTATAATAAAATAAAAAGTATTTAAATATTAAGTTGAAGATAAAATCCACCAACAAGGAACGATAATGATCCTGTTCAGAACACAGAAACTTATTCCCAGCCGTTATCAAATTTAGTTTAACAATTCTGGAAAAGCCATTTCGGCATTGACTGATGAGTGGATAATATTATATGAACAGAATAAATCAAACAACGTGAAGAGCAATCGAAGGAATAAAATGGGCACTAGTTATACCTCCAAGCCAGGGTCGAGCATCAGTACTTGCAAGTTCTGCCCGTAGATTTTCAACTTCACGTGCCATGGAAACCATGTTCTTCTCCATTGCTTCTCTCTGTTCCACCAACTCAATGTTTGCTTTCTTTTCATAATCAATAGCATTTCTGCAACAAAAAAAAGTCAATTTTGGCATTTAGTGAAAATTTCAAGAGTTCTGAAAAGGTTGAACAGCGAAAAAACAATTACAAGTTTGAACAGCTGGAATACAGACGGAAATCAGCACTTCAGATGTAGTATATATCAAAAGCGATAAAAGCACAGACCTAGCACGCATAAGCTCCTGGTGAAGGCCTTCAATCTCCCCCCGCAAGTGAGGAATCTGTTGATTATCAGCCTGTGATTTCGCAAGATCTTGTTTCAGCGACTGAACTTGCCCAAGAAGTTCTTGTTTCAGACTGTTCAGTTTCTTCAATTCTGCACGGAGTTGAGCAACTTCATTCTTCAAACCTTCAGTCCCCCGAAGATCAGCCTCTAGCTTCAACCCTTTCTCTATAAGTTCTCTCGAGTGAGCTTCTTGTTCTGCACGAATATCCCCTATGACAAGATTCATACGATGAAGTTCATCTTTAGCAGCACCAAGTTCTTGTTGAAGAGCCATTCGATCTTCCATTAACCGACGATTATCAGAGTGGAGCCTGCGGATTTCAACATGCTGTAATTCTAGTTCATCCTCCAACATTGCAGGGCGAGGAGGTGGATGAGGCATAGGAGGGCCATGCATGAAAGGTCTCTGAGGTGGGAACCCACGTCGGTCGATATAAGCTTCACGAGGCATGCGCTTTCTGCCAGACATTATAAATTATTCTGCAAAAGATATTCACAAAACTGAAGGGGATATGTTATATTTACCTATGATGCATGGACACTCCAAAAGGGAGGAGTGTCAAGTGTCGGACACTGACACGCTGCGGACACGGCTCGGACACGTGTCCGACACTCTGATTTTAAAATTGGACACGCCATGTCAGCCAAGCCGATCGGACACGGCACGGACACTCCATGGGACAAGGACAGGACACGGGAGAATGGGTGAAAAAAATTGGGTTAGACAAAAACATGTGCTTTTCTTCTGAAGATTAGTTAAATGCTCCTTAAGAAATCCATTACTCTCTGCAAAAACTTGAACTAACAAGCATTGATCATTGCAAACATTACCCAAATATGGAAATAACTAGGATTTCACCGTAAAATGTACGGTTCCCAATCTCTTCTGCAGCACCAGAAGAAATCACATCAAATCAACACCGAACCTTCTCAAACACCAGTGATCAGATTACATCTGAAGATGAAAGCAAAACCCCTAACAATATAATTGCAATCTTTGTTAGCTCAACTCTATAATTTTTACGAAGAAGAGGGCTTTGAACCAGTTGAAAACAACCTTCAAATGTTCATAAAGCAACAATCTTTGTGTAACAATAAAAATAATGGTAATGATTACAGAAAGAAGAAGCTACACATAAAATTTATATTTTTTATTTTTTAGACGCCGTGTCCCGGCCGTGTCCAAATACATATATTTTGGGAATTGACGTGTCGGCGTGTCCGTGTCGTGTCAGAGACTTGTACCGTGTCCATGTCCGTGCAACCTAGGATTCGAACTTTCAATGTTTCTCGAAAAAATATAAATTAGCTCAATTGTCTAAAATATTTAAGGTAAATAATGGAAGAATAAACCATAAACAAACATTCTATGATAAAGAGAATAAATATGTATAATTGTATATAACAATTCTATTTCTACAGGATTAGAATTTGTGTTTTTTTATCTTTTATCTCAAATTATATTTAGGAAAATATTTTTGAGTGTTGTAAATTGATGAGTGGATTTAGATATAAATTTCAAAAAGATAAATAAGATAACAAAGGGAAGAGAGGTACATAGGTGTTGAAAACTAAAACAAAATTGTAATAAAAAGTTGAACCCCGACGCAATTCGAACCCTGGTCAGCTTATTAATGTCTGTAGAAAGTGGGCTTCCCACACCACCACACCAATCCACCTAATTGTGTACATATCCCAAATATATATTATATAGTTGAAATGTCAGGGGGGGCCATGAACCCTGCTGAGCTATACGTGGGTCCGCCACTGAGTTTCACATAACTACAAAACTAAAAGCCTACAATTGAAGTGAAGGGGTCGGATTAGTTGCTGCACTGAAAAATGTCTTAATTCTTAGCACGGATAAAGAGCAACGCCTATTTTGATTTTAGACAATTACAGCACTTCACCTATGTCTGACAAAGGCGTAAGTTCAAAAACATGATTGTATCAAAAGTAGCTCACCTTCCCATCATCCATAACAGAAGCTCCAACCGAGTACTTGGGGTTCTCAAGATCACTCCAGCATAGAATATCTTCAGATTGATCTGTACCTAAGAAATGATAGTATAGTTTGTGATAAAGGTTGGAATTTGTTTCTGTTCCAGCATCTAAGTTTCCCCCCTCCCTGCAAAAAGATAATTCAGTTGAGGCACCAAACAGATGATGTACCAAATGCCATCCTTGATCACGCACAAAAAATTGAAGCAGATACTAAATGAAACATGACTCTAGCATTTCCTCTAACTGGTCTCGCCCCAACACTAACACAGTGAATTCGTAGCCGTTCAAACGCCACAGTTCTTTCTAATTCTTTGCACTTATGACCCGCAGTCCTATTAACATTGTAAAGAACGATCATATGTAACTCTTCGTAACTCATTGATGTTTCCAAATGCATCTGGTTCAAAGTTCATACATAAATAGTACAAACTATGGGTTTCATTGCAGAATCATTAAGACAGAAATTGCAACCGGCTTGACCTCAATTGTTAAGAAACAAAGGTAGAATAACAGAACTATTACATACTTGGGAGCAGGGTATCGGCTGTAGAAAAACCCTTTGCCGTCATGGGTCCAGCTTATATCCGAAAACTTAACCTGTCATAAGAATTTATCATATAAGGTGTTAATAACCATAAAAGAAACTAATCAAATATGATAACGAATTTGTAACGATCACTAACCCAAGAAAGTGTTTCATCTTCAACTTTCTTTTCTTCAACACGCATCACTTTCACAGTCACCCAATCACTCCCGCTAGAGCTAAGTCCATAAGCCAAATACTTGGCATCCTCGCTAACAGAAATCCTGTTAAGCGAGACAGTGCCATCCTCGCTAAGCTTATTAGGATCAAGTAAAACCTCCCCCTCTGCATCCAAACTATCCTGCACAAACTCCAACAAACGAATTCAATTTCAAATCTCAAAAAAAAATCTCATCAACCACTAAATCCAATTCCAAAATCAGCTAACCTGAACGTAAAGCACATCCTGAGCTTGAAGTCCAGAATTATGAAAATAGAAGTACTTATTCCCTCTTCTGAACGGAGCATCATATCGAGGGTGATCAAACAGCTTCGTGATTTTCTCGTGAAGTTTTTCCCTAACGTCACAGTTCTTCAACATACTATCCGTCAATTTCACCTGCTTTTGGACGAACTCCTTCACCTCCTCAGCCTCGGGATCCTCGTGCCTGCAAAAAAAGAAAAGAAAACTCAGCTAGGCAAAACATCAAACACCTTGCGTGCATTAGTGAATTCGGTTACCATCGAAAGGGATCGGGGACTTTGACGCCGTGATAATCGTCGACGACGGACTCGTCGCGGCGGGAAACAGGATAGTGTAAGGATCCGATGGCGGAGAGAGAGCCCATTGAAGGTAGCGAGAGAAGAGAAAGGGGGAGGAGTTGAAGATATTTTGGTTTGAAAATTGAATTGCGCGAAGGAAACAAGGAAATCACAGAGCAGAAAAGAAGGATTTTGAAAGAGATACGACGCTGTGAGCAACATAAGACGCCGTTTTGGCTCTCTAATCATCATTTGCACCTAATTTACTTTTAGGGTCCGTTTGGGAGCAAGTTGTGGAAGAATTATAAAGTTAACTAAATGAAAGTAAAGTAAGTAAAGGGATAGTAAAGGAAAAAATTATAAAAGATTGAAAAAAATTGTGTTTGGGAAGAAATGATGAGTTTTTAAAGTAAATTACACTAAAATTATACAAGTACCCTCCCATTATATTGAAAATGGTACAAATGAAAGGCAAAATAGGAAAAAAAAACGATTCTCCCATGATCCGGCCATTTTGGAGGGAATGAATATAAGGTATGTGAGGGGAATCACGTTCCTCTTGGATCCCATGGTCCTGTTCAAACCATCCCTCACAAACAAAGGATCACGCCTCATTTCCATTCCAATACTCTCAAAACCCCCCCTCCCAAACAAAGCCTTAATAGATATAAAA
>CAOJBJ011194532.1:0-14572 GCA_948291685.1 Euphorbia celastroides | reverse complement strand
TGCTGATGAAAGCGCTCACTGATGTATCAGCGTCGCTGAGTATGCAGTGGGTTGGTTTAATGACTATTTTTGGATTTAAAATAATTGAATGCAGTCTTTTTCTTATCGTTTTAAAACACCCTCTCTGATCAGCGAAGAATAGCTTTCGCTGATGCTGATACGCACGCGCTGAGAAATTTATCTCACCGAGCTTATCAGAGTGTAATGTTTGTATGCTGATGACGGAGCCAGAATCAGAGCTAGGGTGGGGCAATCCGACCAACAACTGTTATATAGTTTTTATTCATCAATTTCGGTGTATAAAGAACCCCAATCAAACATAAAACAAAAAATGCACATGAAAACGAATTGAATTACGAGATAGATTCTTCAAAATAACAAATAGAATATTGTTATTTAAAAAAATTCAATATCAAAACAGTCCACAAAATTAAATTTCATAAAATTAAACTTATAAACTGCAATTTCATAGAGTTCATTCAATTCCATAAAGTTACTTTTTATAAAATATTATTCATTTCTAGTCATAAAAAAAACTATAAAAAATTTAAAGAGTAAATAAAATATGAAATCAATAACTCGTAGAAGCATAAACTATAAAAAAGTTTAAAATTAATAATTGAAAGGTATAAAATATAAAATTTGAATTAAATAATGGATTGGATTTAGGTAGTACAAGACGGCGGCAAAAAGTGCTAAAGGTTCTAGAGAAATGGGTTTGAGGCTAATGGACATAAATGGGCTTTCAAATTATAACCCAGTACAAGCACGACATCGTTTCCACGTTTTAATCCTCACCCCCTACTCTTTCCCTTCTTTCTCGTTTCTCCTCTCTTCTTTTAGGGTTTCTGCCATATAGCCGCCGTCCAAAATTACAGGTGTGGCAAAAACCTGATTTCCGGCCATTTTTGGTGGTTAGGGTGTGGCAACGGCCACCCCAGGCCCTAGCTTGGCGCCGTCCCTGCTCACAACTCCAAATCACGGAAACCAAAACAGAATCGTTGAATCAAGACAACAGAAAACAACAAAGATAAGTGACAATCGGAGGAAGAAGAACATACCGGATCCAAATAGATGTATCCGTGGACGTTATCGCGAATCTGCTTGGAGAATCTGCGATCCTGGTACAGAGCAGAGCAGCAGTGATGCTTGGAGCAAGTTCCCATGGCTGAAGGAGAAAACGGAAACGAGAGAGAGGCAGAAGAAGGTGAAGAAAGAAACAGTTACAGAGGGAAATAAGAGAGAATATAGGCGTAATGAGGAAGTGATGCCGCCAAGAGAATAAATGAATAATGCAGCAGGGCAATTGATTTTATACAGTTGGCGCGTGGAGTGCACGGGCCAGTGTTTTGTTGGCCCGTTTTTAAGTTTTAATTAAGACTAATATGATGATAAAATAATGTTTAAATTTGAAAAGCAACGAAATGAAGGAAACGTGGGTACACTTTGCTGTTGCAGTGGTTGAAAAAACAACAAATAACACGGATATGTAATGTGAACTTAGATTTTATAGAAGCTCTTCATATTCTTCTATTGGGATACTGTAAGCTTTAGAAGAATTTGTTTTCCCATTTGAATTTAATTTTTTCGAAAAATTGGAATTTATAGTCATTAATGGGTTTTATAAAGTAGATTTGGACTTTCGGTATGAATTATTTTTATTAAATTTAATTGAAAAATAAGTAAATACTTTTTTGTATAATGAATTAAATTGATTTTTTTAAAATGTGTCTAAACTCTAAACCGATATTTGCTAAAAGAATTTTGTGGTGGAAGGCAGTGGAGGGGAATGATGCCTTGAAGATTTTTAAGTGTCTCGTTTTTCGTTTCGTTTGGTTACATTGTCAATGAGATTTATAGGTTTTGATGAGAAAGGAAGTTAGCAAGAAACTGTTAAAGGGCTAACGTTCCATTATAAACTATTTTTTTAATGATCCATTTTAACCGTGATTTCATTCATTCTCATTTCCATGCTGCATATATTTTAATGTATTTTCATAGCCATATAGTCTCCCTCACTCAGTCAAAAGTCAACATGCTTGTTTTATAAAAAATGCACAGCTAAAATCTTTTCATGTATATAACTACATCAACGAATGACACTTTATAACTTAGTAATAAATCTTACATGTTTGGATCTGATTGTATTTTTTTTTTTTTTGATAGACTATCTGATTGTATTTTATTTGTGCTTGTTTTGGAATATGTTGCATAATTTTTAGGACATGAAAACCGCTGGGAGCAAATAATTAACTTTTGTCCGCATTACTGAATGGAATTTAATTCAGTTTTGTGGCTGTAATTTTGTTAGACACATAGAATAGGACCTAATCTATTTTAACTCTGAATGTACGTGGCGCAATTTTGCCGTATACGCAAACTCTGGCCAATTATTAGTCAGAAGTCGGGAACTGGACGAAAAGTTTATATATTTTCTTTTCTTGCATCAGAGCTATATTTCATTATCACCCGATCACTGTGTCATCAAGGTTGAGCCGACTTTTGGTTCAAAATAGAATTTGGGTTACCAAGATTCATTGGGAGCCCTTTACTCGGTTTTTTCGAAGTCTATCTATCGGTTTGCTGAAGTGGACCGATGAACCAGTTAATCCCTGCAAAACATATAAGCCAAGGATAAAGTATTAGCAACGCATTCAGAGAGGACTAGGGTAGAGAGAAAACTCCCAAAAAACAAGAAGAAATGAGTTAATATATCAAATCATAGTTTAGATCAGTTTGACTATAATCCAGAAATTCCTCAAGAAACTTTCAGAGAAATTACACCTTAGTCAAAAGGATACAAAAGAACAGTGAGATATCTTGAAAACAAGAACTCACAAAAAAACAGATCTAAAAATCATATAGCTGAAAGAAAGTTATCTCATGTATAATCAACCTAAAAAAATAGATTGATCAACTAAAACTATTCTGTAGCACAAAAATTAACCAGATTAGCACAAAACAATCGATAAACCCTAAACCCTAAATCGATTAAAGATGCGATCTAAACAGTACAAGAAAATCTGCGGAAAAGAAACTCTTAAACGTGCATAAACAGAACAAAAGAAAAAATCAATTAAAGATTCAATTCAGGTAACCCTAAATGCTCTGATGCCACATGTTATACCTAAACTCATTATTCTTTAATCGATTTAACACAGATTACATACAAAATAAAAACAATCAACACAGTTCGATATATTTTTTTAACGAGGTTTCCTGGTGCTTTTTACGGCTCCTAGACTATATCCTCGTGTGTGTGTGTGCATACTGTGGGGCTACTTTATTACTGAAGGCTCAAGAAAATAGCCAAAAATGGTTACAATGTCAGAGATCACAACACAAGAATCATCAATACAAAATACAAGCAATGAAACCCTAAACCGAACCAACTTTGCCCTAAATTTCCAGAAAACAAGTAGTAAACGAAACGCGGAAGTAATCACAGAGAATAGGAACGAATACACCTTTAACTGACGAAATAACTCTGATGAATCTCCTCAGGCGCACAAAACTCCTCCGAAAAACCTTCTTCAATCACAGAAGAAAAACTCGAACTCGCAGAGAAAAACTTTCGGCGCACAAGAAGATGAAAATGAGATTTAACCCTAACTCTCGGTCAAAGAGTAGCTTATATACTCCTTCTTTGAACATAAAACACGTCGTTTTGATCTAGGGCAACATTGGTCCGGTCTTTAGATGGGCTTCTCATCACTTGGGCCTTTGGACTTTAAGTTCTGGGCAATCCACTTAACATGTCAATACTCCTCGGTCAATAAGGAATCCCATGATTCCAGTTCATTCCAAAATCCAATTCTTACACCACAGAAAATTCTATCCGCACAAAATTTTAACTCCTCTAAAATCAAAATTAGGGATTTCAAATAAATTACGGGTTTTAACTTTTTCCGTGATTAGCATGTTCCATGCCTGTTGATTTCAATAGAAGCCATTTTTGCATTCAACATAAGATCGGAGAACAGTACTCCATAATGGTTTGTACTCTAACCATAGAACAAATTGCAAAAGATACATGTTTCACTTATCTGAATTTATTGAAGTTTGTTCCGATGAACCCGGTGGAATTGTTTGCTCGCAACGGGTCCACGCTCACCGTACCACTGATAATTTTGTAGAGAATTACCGATAAGCTCCATCCCTCAAGGTCCTCAATCCGGTGATTAGAAACCTGCAAGACAGAGAAAAGAAAGAGGATCGGGGTTGCCCCATTGGGGGACTCTCCGATGCCTAAGTCAGTATCGAACTTAGGAAGAAAATCAACAGTAAAGGAGATGGCGGCTAGAGTTTATTGGATATTGCATACCTTTAGACTTAGGGCTTTGGGGTATTTATAGGCGTTGGAATCAATCCTAATTGGGAAGTCCGATCCTAAGTAGGATCCATCTTCCAAGACATCCCGATTAGTTATGAATTTATTCCTCAATAGGACTCATTAAAGCTCTTTCCTTGTCGAATAAGGAAGGTAAGATCCTTCTCGGATTAGGAGTCTATGCTGCCCAAACAGCAAACTTCCTTTTTATTCACAATACCAGCTCAACGGCCTTAGAAGTCTCAACACGGTCATTGGGCTTATGTCGCTTATTGTCATCTATTGGTACCATTCTGCAGGTCCCTATATGACATACGTATCTAGATTGAGGTGGTTCCCTGACCGCCTGGATCAAAGATCAATATTTTACTGATAATACTATCACTCTCCACAAATAAACCTACATTGTCCACTATTTAATTTTTTTAAGTCAAGTTTCGATGTATGTTTATCTCTATCTTAATTAGTGAACTTTCGAAGGTCAATTCATAACTGTTCACTGTTATTTATTATTGTGTTGCTGCTATGTCCGATAATTTGTTCTATCTTTAATTAACTAAAAATAATTATTTAATAATTGTTTAGCAAAGAAAATATTTAAAATTATTGTTTGATATTTAAAAGATAATATTATTATAATTGTATCAAACCAATCAGTTACTGATATGTGGTATGATATGTGATATGGTAAGTTTAACTAAATTTAATATATTTCTTTTTAATAATATCATATGTATTATATATGTTTGTCAAATGTTTTTCTGCTTGAAATGTAATATATAAGCTTGTAAAATCAGACTAATACTTACAGATCTTTCTAACTTGGTTCCTAATGACCTCTCGCCTCTTAAACTTTCAAAAGTTTCCCTCACCTTCTTGAACTTGTATTTAATAGCATCCCCCCTAAACTTGTCTTAAACAAACATCTAAACTTTAGAATTCCACAAGTCAAATTTTGATTAGATTCAAAAAAAAAATCTTTAAAAATTTAAGCTAATTAAAAGTTGACACGTGACATTTAGAGTGTAAGTTGGCGCATTTATGTATGCAAGATGGGGGGAAGTTGGGGGAAATTATAGAAAGAAACAATTTCTTTTAAGGGGTGCACGATCTAGTGGCTCAGAATTTTAGATAAGGTATTAAATTAATTGAGAATTGAAAGTCTATGGATTCTAAAACATTGTAAACCATCGATCGAGGAGGGTATTTGGAGAAACGATTTCTTTATAAAAAAGGCCGAAAGTTGGTACATGTTTATAAGCTTACTGGGGCGAGAGAAATTTTATAAAATTTATGGGAGAAAATTGGCTACTAAGAACAAGTTTAAGGACCTAAAATGTATTCATCCTTGTTGAACGTGTTTCTGTTATTTCACATCCATATAATTTTCATATGCGTTTACCAAAATGTTAGAGGTAAATTAATGCGGTCATAATTCTTTCATGGTTTACCATCTCAGAAAAATTAAAAGATCACTTGAAAGGGTATATTGTCAAGGTCACTTTTCTTACTGTTATGAGTGGTCCTTATCACTTATAAAGTCCAAGTTTTGAACCCGGTTTACTTACAATGAGTCAAAACGATGCGTTTTATAAAACCCTAAGTATATAAACTAATTTTCTTCAGTAATTAACCCTAACTGATATTCTCGATTCTTCTCTCTTCTTCTTGCTGCTCAAAAATTCTCTCTATGTTTTTCTCTCTCGAGTTCTTGTTCTTCTTTGCGATTGACGGTATTTCGAAGGAGGTTTTGGAGATTTATGTGCCTTTTACATGCGTGGTTTGTTCTGAAGGGTGAAAGTTTGAAGTATCACTTTCCGTAGTTTACTGATTCAAGTTTACTTTACTGGTTTGTACTCTATTTCCATTGTTGATCATTTGTACTGTTAAACTGCGTTTAAACTTGAACCTTGTACTGCTTTTAGGGCCTTGAGTGCCTAGATTTGAATAAAAGATTGCTCTCTGCACAGAGGACGTAGTCTGGGGGCCGTAAAACGCCCTTGGGAAACCTCTATAAAAATCTGGTGTTGTGGATGTTCTGTTTTTCGTTATTGTTTGTTATTCCGCTGCGAATACTTGTGAAATCTATAAATTGTGAAAATTTGACCTAATTCGCTAATCTGCTGTAAAATTGAACGAATCGGACTTTAAACCATAACACTTACTATAGTGTACATGTATAGTTCTAACTAGCTCTAATTGGACCACTAACAGAAAATATATAGGCCATGTCCACAGTATAAATATTGGTGGCTGAAGTCGCCATTAAAATTGTTCCTATTCTATATTTGAAGCTTTCGAATATTTAACTTTCCCTACATCATACGTATATATATGGTCCCATCCCTCTCAACCATACTACCGCTTTTATACCATACAAGTTATTAATGTGAGAAAATGGTATAGAAAACATTTCAGATACGTACAATCTGTAATTGCACCAAAATAGGCAACTAACTAAATATTTATTTTACACCAATATGATGCGTATAGTCTATTATGTTCGTTGAGTTTTTTTGTTCGATATTGGTGAGTGAAATTGGTCCAAGGCGATTCTTTCATTTAATTGTTATCCAGTACATGCTAGGTCAAATATCGATCGTTATATGATATCATAGTCGTGTAATATGTCATTGTTGTAGCACTCGTGCATTAGATGTTTAATTTTACAAAATTTTATTACCGATACTAATGTGATGTATATTATTTCGGTTGTCTATTCAAGAAAATAATACCGTTAAGCGTGTTTAACTCACAGTAATTTCTAGACGTGTGACTTATAGGATAACAAATAATTTTGGAAGTAAACGATTGGGAAAAATTTACCCGATAGAGCTTATAACCGAATATAGTTAATTCAATTTTAAATCATCTCTCAATTATGCATCTAACCTTTATATTACAAAGTATTTTTTTATTAAAATAGAACATCAATAGGAAAAACAAATACAAACTTGTTTGAATGTTTGAGTCAAACTCCATGTTAATAATCTGATGAGCTTGAGATTCCTTTCATATACTATTGTTTTCAAAAAAATTCATATTGAAAACTTTCTCTATATTAGTAGATTCTAGTTCCGTAAAAAACAATTTCAACAATTTCTAATTTACTTGTACGAGGAACCGAATTGTATTGTTCGAAATCGTTATTATATGAATACCTGTAAATAACTATTGGAGATGACAATTATATTGACAATTCTAAATGGAACCTAAATCAAAATTTAGATTTATTTAGCAAGCCATATGTAAAATTGGCTACAAACACTATTTGTTATATAGCAAATGTGTAGTAAAAGCTTAGTTCCCAACGAGACAAATGAAGTGTCTAGTTGTGTCAGCGAAGTAGACAAACTTATGTAGCTACTCATTTGGAGGATTTTGGAATCAGTGGCACTTAATTTATTTTTCTCCTATTGTCTTTTGCATTTTTGTTGTTGAATTTGCGGTTGTGGTACTCATTTACGCAGGTCTTTTTGTTGTTGGTGTCACCATTCCGCTATGCTATTTTCGATTTTAAAGTAGTTCAGTTTAGTCCATTTCAATTCATTTATATTTTTCTTTTTTTCCAAGTTATAAAGATATGTGCAATTCAATCAACTTCAATTCAGTTAGGTGAAATAAAAATAATCAGGCTCGCCCAATTAAAGTGTTTGGAGAAGAAGCATGGTTGACTTTGAGGGGTACACAATATTTGTCATGTTAGGTTTATAGTCGGAAGAGGCACAAAACTAGTTATATAGTCGGATAATATGCAAAATTATTATCCTTAAATGTTAAAATTGGACCCTAATTGAAGTTTAGTCAATATATGTCATATTAAAAGTTATAAAAGATATGTTATGAAGAAAAAGTTTGACCTAGCCAATATCATTTTGAGAAAGGTGAGTATAAGGGCATGATTGCAAAAAAAAAAAAAACTTAATGCATTGGGATCTAACTTGTCCATTTTTTTTGTCTGACTCCCTGAATTTTTAAAAGTTTCTTTAACTCCTCTGGACTTTTTAAAAGTTTATCTCGCCCCCTTTAAAAAACTTTCAAAAGTTTCTAGGTGTCACGTGTCTACTTTTGATTGGATGTCATGTTTGAAAAGTCAAACCAGTCAGAAGTCGATACGTGACACCGAAAGTTATAAAAGATATGTTATGAAGAAAAAGTTTGACCTAGCCAATCTCATTTTGAGAAAGGTGAGTATAAGGGCATGATTGCAAAAAAAAAAAAAAACTTAATGCATTGGGATCTAACTTGTCCATTTTTTTGTCTGACTCCCTGAATTTTTAAAAGTTTCTCTCGCTCCTCTGGACTTTTTAAAAGTTTATCTCGCCCCCTTTAAAAACTTTCAAAAGTTTCTAGGTGCTACGTATCCACTTTTGATTGAATGCAATGTTTGAAAAGTCAAACCAGTCAGAAGTCGACACGTGACACCGAAAGGATGAGAGAAACTTTTGAAAGGTTTTAAAAAGGACGAGAGAAACTTTTAAAAAATTCAGGGAAACGAGAGAAACTTTTGAAAGTTTAGGGGTGTCGGACAAAAAAATGAACAAGTTCAGAAGTGTTCGGATGCATTTGACCAAAAAGAAAAAATGTTTTACTGAGTGATATTTGATTATGATTTTACTGAGTAATTCAATTTGTACATCTTTCAATGTGAAAGTGAGAGATATTAGATTCGAAACACAATCTCTTCAAAAAAAAAGTTATTAAATATTAAAAAGTACTTAAACATTATTTTTTAATATTTAAAAATACAGAGTTTCCAAATCACATATTTTTTATAAATTAAATGAAAAAAAGTGCAAGGCTCCCATCCATTTCATAGTGGAAAAGACTCATCTTATAATTATAACTAAAATCCACCCAATTTGTCTACCACTCGTGACTTCGCTTCAGTGCCATTTTAGCCCCACGTTTTCTCTACATTTTTTTATCTTTTTATGTGATCCATAAAAAAAATTAATTATTTTTTACATACGTACAATTATATGTGCATTATCCATCTCGCATTTATTTTATTTTGCCCATTATTGATAATTGTTCAGATGCAATATTATAAAAGATTCTACATTTTAGTGCAATATATATGTTATTATTGAAAAATGAATCAAATCATTAATTGGAATATCCCATCAAAAGAAGGGATAATGGAAGTTAGTATGTTGTTTAATGCAAACTTATAATAGAATAAATTTAGATTTGTACATTGAAATTTAGAATTGATGCCGAAAACAAGAAAAAGAAAACAAATAAAATTGAAAGGATATTTTTAACTTTCTTCCCAATATATGTTTACATTTTTTGTATCAACATATCTTTGGTCAAATAATGAATTTAATATTATCTTAATTATTGTCCTTTACATATGGATTTTAGGCATCCTATGTTCACTGATTGTGATTAGAGGCCCACTAATGAGTTACAATTATTTTTTTGGTAGTACTTCAACAAAAATAATTCTTATAAACTTAGGTTGCCCATGTAGATATTTAAAAGATATCAGTTTCTTTAATTCAAATAAATGAGTTTTTGAATTATTAATTTATTGATTTAAAATTTGCAAAATGGACAAACAAGTGAAATGACTCTTCGCCCAAATTTCAAATTAAAAGAAAAAGGTAATGAAACAAATGAAGTGTAAAAAAGTGTGACAACTACACAGAAGAAAATCAATAATGGCATGACTTATTTGGACATCAAATTCACCATTTTTTTATGGTTAATAAGAGTTTATCACAAGCACCAGTATGCAGGTCGAGTTATTCGAGTTTGTATTATCAAAGAATCAAAACCATGAAACTCGTTGAAAACTCTCAAATACTTAAATTAAAAGATCAATAACATAGAAAAGTAAATATTATATGAAAATTTGATAATAATAAAGAAAAATCGTATGAAGTGAAAACATCGCTCATTATGTATCATGAGCAAATTACGGTGCACTGGATTAAGACTCGTTATCATATTTAGTTTATGTTGATTTATGCTAGAATTATGTTGTATTTTCACATACATTAATAGCAATAAAAGAACAAAAATAACCAATCTTTAATGTGGAAAAAAAATTTAGAGTCCTACTTTAATCCTCCCTTTGATAATTTTCTTTTCTTTTTTACATGTTTATTTTTCCCTTATGCTTTATTTTTTCACCAAGTGAGATCACAAAGAAACAACAAATAATTTTCAGTTTATAGTACTACAACAATTTTCATTTTTCTTGTTGACTTCTGTTCTAATTTGAATTGGCATATGGGTTATTGTATTAGATTCCTATACCAACCAAAACCTTAGTAGAATAATTATTGCTATTAAATACAGACTAGTATTTTTAGATATCTGCAATTGCTGCCTGTGAGTCCCTCGATTAGGTCGACTTGTTGGCATATAAAACGGATTTTATCCATTTTAATTTTTTATATTTCTGCAAATTCCATAATTTTTACAAAAAGGATTATGGAATGCTGAAGATATTATTATAAAGGAATTTACAAAATGCTCGTTTTAGATGCTTAAACTCAAACATTTTCAATTAATACTGGGATAATTTTTAAAATTATTGCAATTTTTTCAATTTATAATTAATATTTTGTGTTAGGAGTATACTGTAGCTGGAAAGTGGTATTAATAGTAACACCCTTTAACATCATAAATACGAGCAATTAATTGGTTGGATGTATTTGACTTTTGGCAACCAATTTCTCCACCTCAAGGTGAAAAATCCTTATTTTTTTCACTATATTCAACACCATTAAAATGGTTTATTTTTAAAAATTATTGGGATAATTATTTTTTTAGATAATTTTTTTTTCTACCAGTAAAATGGTTTAGCTTTTTAACAAATTTTGTCTTATATTTTTGAAAGAAAACGCACTATAGGTGACCGTGGGCATCAAATAATTTCTAAATAAATATTAAATTTATGTGTATTTTTTTTATATTATTGACCAACAAAGAAAAAGTTTTCATAGAATAATTGAACTCATCATGATATAAATATACCAAATGTACATATATTCATATATATAAAGGAAGAAAATACTAGAATTCTTTGATTTGAACTCAATCATAGGTCAGTCTTATATTATTGACGGGAGACATCAGATAAACCATTTTTTTCTTCCTCCAAAATAACAAAATCCTTGTCTAAGAAAATAAAATAACCATAACTATATCATATATAAAAGGAAAACAATACAAACAGGCTAATTTCAGCCTTCTTTCAAATCGAGCCACCGGCTAACTTTCTTTAACCAACGGTTCGAACCCACATGTTAGAAAAACCCGCTCTCATTATCTAATCAGCAATGGTCCAAGTCAAGTCATTCTCGAATATCCAATGGCACACCTCAATTTTACCCGGTTTGGATCCCAGTGCCAAGAAAGCACCGTGGGTCGGGCTCCAAGAAGAAGTGTCCAAATGACATATGGCGACGCCATGGTTAATCTTACTCTTACTCTTCGGGTCTAGTATATCCGCTTCATAGACCCGAACCTTAGGAACCGAGTGACAGTAATAAAGCAGGTAAGGGTACAGACTCTGATGACAGGACACCGACTTCGTCACTTTTCCACCGTTGATCCCTTTGACCGACCCGATCATGATATTCTTTTTCGACCCCTTGACACTCTCGGTAGTTCGGGCCGCCACATTTCGCCCTAGAACCGAGGTGACAAAGTCAACCATGTCCTCGGCGGACCCCACGCACCGCTTGGTCTCGCCCGGGCTCGGGGCCCGCTCGCACTCCTTGAGCGCGTCGCCAATGACACTCTCCAAGGTGGAGTTGTCAAGCGCGTGAAAAGTGGCCTTCAATTGGGCAATCCCAGAGGTCGAAAACGGTAATTTGGAGGTAATCACCCGGGGCAAAAATGACCTTTTGGGCATTTTATCTTGAATGTCCGGCATAGGCATCACAGTCCCCTTCTTCAGATAAGATTCCCGGAAAAATTTGCCCGGCTCAACCCACCTATTTACGGAACTGCCACTGCTCTTAACTTTCACATCGGAAACTGAACTCACATTCGTATACTTTGCAAACGACACGCCGTTTTTGGCATAATCTTTGAACGTGTTGTTAACTCCGTACCCTTTGAACTGAATCTGGTGGCCCTGCGCGGATTTGCCGTAGCCGGTAAATTTATCGGTCCCCTCGTTGAACGAATTTCCATAATTATTGAAATTCACAGTTTCCGAATTGGAATTCTTCGAATACGAATCGAAGGAATCATCACCCACATTCGATTGATCTCTGTAAGAGGAGAATTTCTCTATGTTCCCATTGCCGCCGGCGCCGTAGTTTTTGAAGGTATTTTGCGGCACATTGCCGTTGAATCCGTACGACGTGAAATTATCCGAAGCCCCATTTCCGTTTTCCCCATAGTTCCCAAAATCCGATCCGATTACATTCGAATTCTCGCCGTAGCCGGAGAATTGGTTCGCTGCGCCGTTGCCGTTCTTGCCGTACCCTTTAAACGCCTCGCTGCCGGCGTTAGTGTTTTGAGAGTAGGAGGAGAACTTTTGGGTTTTTCCGTTAGCGCCGTCGGAGTAGGTGGTGAATCGGAGATTGGGGACGTTTACTTCGCCGGCGTAGTGCTTGAACTCGCCGGTGCCGCCGGTCCCGCCGGTGCCGTAGGTGTTGAAGCTCTGGTCGATGACGTTGCCGTCGGGGGCATAATTGGAAAACTTCTCGTTCCGGCCGGCGCCGTTCCGGCCGTAGCGGCGGAAGGAGTCCACCGGGATGTTGTCGCCGTCGGAGTAGTTTTTGAAGGAATCGGTGCCGCCGGCCATCTCGGTGCCGTAATTGGTGAAATTCCGGTTGAGATAAGAGGCAAAGTTGGCGTCTTTGTCGTGTTTTTCGAGGCTCGGGGACAGATCGGGGATGCAGAAGAGGTTTGCGGCGGAGCAGAAGGCGGGGAGTTTGGCGGCGAGGGCATTTTGGGCGGCGAGTTTGGAGAACGCGGCGGCGTCGACGGCGGTTAACGGCGAGATTTTGGATAGGAGGAATGCGGGTTTGGGTAAAGTGTTTCGGATCTCTTTGTCCCAGTACCGGAGAAAGGACGCTTTCGGAGTTAACGGACTTTCTCCGGCCAAAAGTCGCCGGGAAATTGCCGGATTAACCTACATTGTTTCAATTAGAGAGTAATTAACGGTTAATTAAGAAAACAAGACATTAAAAGATGCAATTTTTATGAAATTAATTGAGGATTGGTGAAGAATTGAACTTACATTGAGAAATAGTGAGATGGAGATGAAGAAGAAGACAAGGGGAAAAGGGTGAGACTCCATTTTTCTTTTCTTTTTTTGGGTTATTTAATTTCTCAAAGAGAGAGAATGTTGGTGGCTTTATTGGGTTCTGAAGCCAACTATATAGCACAAAGAAGAGATGGGGAGTGATAAAAACTTTACCCAACTTTTTCACGTGTAGTTCAGTGTATCTAACACCGTTATGTTTAAGTGTGTTTTAGTTTAGGGAAAAAATAATAGAAGAAAAGTAAAATGTGCTAAGGTTCTGATTTTTTTTTAATTTATATTTCATTCAGTTCAGTTTAATTCAGTTCAAATCCATTAAATTATGTAAGGGAAGGTGTACTAATTAAATTAACACTCAATTTGTAGTTTGTGGAATAATTATTGAGTGATAATGAAAAAGAGTAATAGAAAAATAAGTAAAATGTGCTAAGTGTTTACATCTTTTTTCGTGTTGTACAACCCGCGGAATCAATATTCTTTTGTTTCAAAAACGAATAATTATTTTATGAGAAGTGTTATATGTCTTTCATCCAAGGACAGTTGCTAAACAAATATTTTGCAACATTTAATAGTTTTCCATTTACTTTTATTATATTCCAAGTGAATAACAAATTATATAAAAATAACGGAAGACAAGTAAAATGTGTTAAAGTGTTTCGTTATTAGATAGAATTAACATTTTTCACTGTATGCAACTCATGCAATCGATATTCATACATTTCAAATATAAATAGTTATGTTGTGATATCTATAATTTTTTCTTCATCCAGATGACTGTTGCCAAATAAATATTCTTCAATTTACTTTTATTTTAGTTCAAGGAAATAACAAATTTCATAAAACAAAACGAGTTCTTGAATTTAATCTAAATTCAAGTAGTTAGTTGTGGGCCTCGTAGTCAATGAAATTTCAATAAACATTATTCACATTTACAAGACTATATATGATATTGATTGCCGTTTAAATCAACTCTCATGATGCTCTCGCTCATTTTTTATTTT